>CAUYLG010051522.1:0-28649 GCA_963573385.1 Cacajao melanocephalus | reverse complement strand
CACACACCACACACACAGACACACACACACAGACACACACACACACCACACACACACACACATACCCCACAGCCTTAAGACTGTAGAATCTGCATTTTTTAAAAAAAGGAAGAAGACAAGAACCAGGTCAGGCTCACTTTGCATACTTTAAAAGTAATAACCAAGATTTGCAGGTAGCCCTTAACCAGGGATCTGAGCTCTCCGCAGGTCATTAACAATGTTAACTGTTAGCAGCCTGGGAATCCATTAAAAACACATGTCTGGGGCTGTGGCCATCTAATGCTGCACTTAACTCTCCTTTGTAGAACTCAGCACCTCTCTGTCGTCCTGTGTGCCAGCCGGGCTGGCTTCACCGGAGATGCCCTTGGGGCTGTTTTATCCAGGGCACCCTGGATAGCACCCATGCTATTAGCACCCACGCTATTAGCACCCACACTCGTTTCCTGTTCCTGCCTCAGTTTTGTCTGTGTCTGGGAAGAACTAGTGGGCACCACAGGCCTCTGGTTTTTCCCCTAGCACAGTTCCTCCTTCCCTATCCCTGTGGCACTGCCTAGCTGCCTACTTGGACTCTTCCTAACCTCTACTCAGGCTCTGCAATCTGCTTCCATTTGCAACCTGGCTCCCCTCCTACTTGTTTTCACCTGGACAATCTCCAAACCAGAGATGAGGGAGTCCTTCACCCGCTCAAAACTTGAATGACCCCCAGTTATCTATGGCAGAGTCCAACGTCCCCACTGTTTTGACACGCACCTCCCACATTCAAGGTGCTCTGTGGTCTGGCCTGACTTTACCACTGTGGACCCATCTCCTACCATTCCCCATGGACGCCCTCCCCGCCAGCTGGCCAGGAGCACCTGCCCACAGAGCACAGACATTGCCGGATCCCCCCACCCCCAACGAGGACCCGGCTCACACCAAGCAATTAAGTTGATACAAAAGTAATGACAGTTTTTTAAAAAAAGTAATTGCAAAAACCACAACTACTTTTGCACCAGCCTTTTGCATTTTTTTTTTTTTTTTGCCTTCTTCTCTGCCAGGATGTGGTGGAAAGGCTAGGCTTCAGAATCCGAACGACCTGGGTTTTAATCCTGTATTAGCATTGCAAAATATGCGATCTAGAACAAGATATTTAGTCTCCCTACACTTCCTCATTTGTAAAGCAAGGATCTTATTCTCTCCCTCAGAAGGCTGTTGTGAGGACTATATCTGGCGTTTATGTAACACAATATACGGGGGTACATATCCTGTTGTCTTAGGTTTTGACTGTCTCCCAATGGAGACGTCAGGGGAAAGGAACTCCATATTTGAAAGAGTGGAACCAGAAACATCCCTCCGGATTCACAGAGGAATCCATCAAATGTGGCCCTAGTAGACTTTGAGAGAGGAGGCTAGAGCTTCACTGAACTTCACAGGGCTTACATATTAAGTTTGCCAGGTAGTCCCATGGGGGCCCTACCTCACTGGAGGGGAGAAGGCAGAAACCTCCCTCATGATCTATGGCAAAGCCTTTTCAAAAATACCTTCCTGCAACCCCCCATATGTATAAAATATGTGTTTGTTTGTTTGTTTGTTTGAGACAAGATCTTGCTCTGTCGCTTAGGCTGGAGTGCAGTGGTGCTATCATAGCTCACTGCAACCTCAAACTCCCGGGCTCAAGCGATCCTCCTGCCTCAGCCTCCTGAGTAGCTGGGACTACAGGCATGTACCCCTGTGCCTGGCATCTTTACACAAATAAAGGTGATAGTTAAAAATCACAAAACCACAACACACGAACTCTTCAAGGTGGAAAGGCAGAAAAAGGCAGCTGAATCCTGACAGGATGACAGGGCTGTGGCCAGGGTAGAGGTGGCAGCTGCCAAAGTGCCTTTTTCTCAAAAGCTCTGCTGAGAATGTATTGTCCATCTTCTTCTAGTCAGGAAAGGTGGGTTGTAAGGTTGCCAACTTGTTCAAATAAAGACAGGAGGCTACTGAGCAGTTACGGGAGCGGCTCGTAGAAGTCAGGCACAGCTGGTCTTCATGGGGATTACAGATGGCAGCTGGGAAACCATCAGGGACTAAGGCCGATCTAAACTGTGTATGAGCCTGAAGTTTTGTTTTAGTATGAATTGGACCTTATCATATCTGCAGTTAGGACTGTTTTATTTGTATTTGTATTTGTAGAGGCTGGGTCTCATTCTGCCATCCAGGCTGGAGTGCAGTGGCATGATCTTAGCTCACTGCAGCCTCAAATTCCTGGGCTCAAGTAATCCTTATGCCTCAGCCTCCCAAAGTGCTGGGATTACAGGCATGAGCCACAAAGCCTGGCCAGGACTGTTTTAATAACTGAAAGTGACCTGGAGAGATACGTATCTGATATTGCCCAATTTCTAATAGACTGTGTTTGAAGGAGATAAACTAAGAAGCTTCTAGATTAAAACATACTTCTTTGGGCCCATTTAGTGAATAATTCTCTACAGTGTGTAAGAACATTTAGCACAATGTTTGGCATATAGTAAGTGCTCAATAAATATAGTAGTAACAGTTACTGGTATTATAATATTTGCACCTGGTGCTTGCCACACAGTATTATTATTAAATAATGTTATTTAGTACTAACAATAGTTATTATCCATGTGCACGTCTCTCCTCCAACTAGACCAAGACTCTGTTTGCTGAATTAACTGTGGCAGGTGGGGGAACAGCAAACAGTTTGAACACGGATTCTTTGCACTCACCAATGAAGAGACATGATGTGCACAGAAACTAGTGGGAACTAGGAGAATTTGTCCAATAGCAGAACAGTAGCTTCACTGGCTCTGACCGCTGTAGTTCAGACACCTGGAATTCTGCATTCTCTTCAGAATAACTTCTAAGAAGAAGTAGGGGCAATCAGGTACATGCAAAAGAGGGAGAAGGGAAGAAAAAGGACATTGCTCCTGGCCCACGCTGTGCCAGAGACCATGCTGAGCCCTTTTCATTTGTTGTCTCACACAATGAGCTGCAATAGTGAACATGCACGAATTGTGGCTGGCAATACCTCAATAAAACATGGATATATTTTTTTAAATGTGCAATGTTGGCCGGGCACAGTGACTCACACCTGTAATCCCAGCACTTTGGGAGGCTGAGGCGGGAGGATCTCAAGGTCAGGAATTTGAGACCAACTTGACCAACATGGTGAATCCCATCTCTACTAAAAATACACAGACACACACACACACACACACACACAAATAGCCAGGCATGGTGGCACGTTCCTGTAATCCCAGCTACTCAGGAGGCTGAGGCAGGAGAATCGCTTGAACCTGGGAAGCAGAGGTTGCACTGAGCCGAGATTGCGCCACTACACTCCAGCCTGGGCAACAGAATGAGACTCCATCTCAAAAAAAAAAAAAAAAAAAAGTGCAATGCTTGTACAGAGAACGATGAGCCTTTTTCCGTTATAATTTTTGTGTAAACATGAAACGACAAGAGTTTAAAGATGGAGCCTCCCTGAACACAAGCTTAAGAGTTCCAAATATAATCAAAATCCTCTTATTTATTTTCTTGCTGAAGTGGCTTCTCCCAGGAGAACAGAGTTGCATTTCCTTCATTCTGTGCAGCAGTGATTGCAAATGAATGTGCTTTACCATCAAAACAACTCTATGCACCTCTGCAAGGGTAGTTATCTCATTCAATAATAGGTATAGCCTAGAGACAGTGCAGTTTTAAACCCAAATCTTAGAAATTCTGAGGAATTAGTCACTGGCTTGAAGAAAAGAACAGGAAAGGTTAAGACTGCAGTAAAACAAACCCTTGTTGTGACAGCGTTGTTCCAAATAATATCTCCCTTATGCTTCTAAACTTCACCCAATCCATAGGCTAGTGTGAGTGGATGGATGTGATAAATGGAGGCAGAAGGTGAAGGATGGGAAAGTGATGAAGAATTAACAAGTTCTTCAGCCTAGAGTTGGGTTAAGGTTGTTAATATTAGCTGGAGAATGCCTTTACTTTCAAATTACAATGGGAAGATAAAGGCCTAAGAAAAAGTCATAGACATTTAGATCGATAAGAGAATTTTGGCATCAACATATAATTGAAGTGCATCACATCAATGATGTCTTAGAAGATTCAAGTCATTTCTATACACAGACCTATGGAACTAAGTCACACCAAAACAAAAATCTGTGGAATTAAATAAACAGGTTTCTATTTTCCTACCTGA
This sequence comes from Cacajao melanocephalus, assembly GCA_963573385.1. Taxonomy (NCBI): domain Eukaryota; kingdom Metazoa; phylum Chordata; class Mammalia; order Primates; family Pitheciidae; genus Cacajao; species Cacajao melanocephalus. The sequence goes on along the minus strand of CAUYLG010051522.1, from coordinate 24,466 downwards.
TGTTTGTTAGCCAGGGTTTTCGTTTTTCAGCTTAGTGATTGCTTGTATGAAAAACTACTGGTTCCGGAAAAGGCATTTCCGGTTTTCAGTTCCTGTATGCGTGTGTAGTGAGAGAGAAGGAAAAAGCATACTTTACTGGGAAGCAGAGTGTCACACAGTGACCGAGAGGCGAAGGCAGCCCAGTGGACATCTAACACACCAAACTCCAAAAGACTCACAGGATGTGTTGCTAATAAAAATAAACTGGAACACGAATTCCTCTGGGAAACTCCCCAACCTCATCCCTTTGAGGGCTTGGGAAATCTCTCAGCCATTTTCCCGATGGCAACTATGGCTCACTGGAGATAGAGCCCTTGGTGGTGCCTTCCTGTTCTTTATAAAAGAACGTTTTCTTGAGATTTTTTGAAGTTTGCATTTGTTACTTTCATTCTATGTTCTCTTAAGGCCATCAGACTAGCTTCTGTGCGGATGGCCTTGGTGTCTAGTTGTTCCAGGGTTACATTGCTGGCCAGCGTCATGCTGCCTTTGTGCATCTTAATGAGTCTTTCCATCAGGCAGTGGGAACTCGGGCTTCCTGTCAATGTAGCCTGGTCTGATAAGTGCTAGCTCCCAAGTTTCTATTCGGCTTGTGGACATGGTAGCTTTCACATCTCCCCTTGAATCAAATCCATCCACCTGGTTCAACATTTCCAATATTATTTGCTGAATTTCTTTCTCACCACCAGAATTTGAGTCATATCTTTTTGTCCCCAAAAGGCATCAATTTCACCAGTAAACATGATGGAAGGTGCATGTTTTTTAGCAACTCAAAACAATTCCCATATGAATTTGGGCAGAGCCGATCACTTGCAAGAAAGTGGCTAAGGTGTGGTTTGTTACTGCTTTGGCTAACAAGGTTTTACCTGTGCCAGGTGAACCATATGAATGACTCCCTTAGGGGGCTTTATACCCATCTCTTCATAATATTCAGGATGGATTCCTTAATTTCCTGAATTTGGTTGTCCAACTCCCCAGTATCAGCAAAGGTCTTCTGGGGGGTCTTTTCTACCTTCATCATTGTAACTAGGGGATCTGTGTCATCCATCAGCCCTATATCACAACATGTACCTTGCGGCTGAGCAGGACTGAGCAGCCAGGTTCCAGCAGATCCTTGTCTATAAATGAAAGAACGCTGATGTAGTGCTCTGAGCCCACAGATGTAGACACAATCGTGTGATTGTCATCAGTAATCTCTCCCAAGATTCCTACTGACATCAGGGTCCCCTTAGATCACCCAGTTTTGATCTTTCCTCCTCTTGCTTTCCTTCTAACGGTCTCATCAAGATCTAAGGGGATCCTGATTTCTAATGAATTCTTCCTTCATGAGAAGATAGTCTTTAATTCACTCTAACTTTCAATAATTTTAACCAGGACTGAGTGTGAGGTGTCACCAGTGGCAGTTTGCTGGCAGCATCTGGACCCTTTGTTTTCTTCTTCCTCCTCACTCCAGCTGGTATAGGAGGTTCTTATTTCTTTTTCTTGTCCTTGTTATCCTTCTTGCCAGCTCCAAGACTGTGACCACCTCTCTGACTTTGACCCATCTTGCCTTGGCCACTCAAGCTGCCTAGTTTTTAAAGTTTTTGTACAGATGAGGTCTTGCTATGTTGCCTGGGCTAGTTTTCAATCCTGGGCTCAAGCGATCCTCTTGCCAAAGTGCTGGGATTACAGGTATGAGCCATCGCACCCGTCATAGAACAAACATTTCTTGACATGGATACAACTATCTTAGGATAGTTGAATCTGGAAATAATTTGCTTCCAGAGATTTGGCTTTTAAAAGCCTTCTGGAGATAGAAGGTGAATCCAGCCATAAGTACGTCTACATGATTTGAATCAGTAAAACTCCATGTGCCCTATGAAGCTATTACTTTATCTTTCACTACCTGTGTTGAACAATTCTAAAACAGAACTGTCTTGTTGACTTGGTTTCAGGTTTACATGGGAAGGTGGGCATAATAACTCCTGTGTGGCTCAAAACTCATGGGATGTGTGGTTAGAAGTCTTAGGTCAGTGTCCCAGAATTGTTCTGAGTAGCTCTGGGAGTAGCTCTGTGGCAGACACAGTTCACAGCCTATTGGTTATTCACTCTTTTTTTCACCTTCATAAACATTTTACCTAGAGCAGCAATGTGTCCTACTCAAAATACTCATGTCCCCAGACTTCCTTGCAGCTAAGCTGATACTTCATTTTCTAACTTGTTGAATATATTTTCTTATTACTACTGAGTAATCCCTTTAATTGCAAGCATGGTTCTAATCTTGATTTTATTCACAGAATATTACATTAAAAAGGAAATAGTGGTTTCACCAAGACCCCAGTGAGATGAACCAGGCTAAATCTTTGCCCATGACTTACTGTCCACTTGCCTGAAAAGGAGTCATTCTAGAACTCAGCTTCATTTGAAGTGTGGCATCAGGGAGCTTTGACACTAGAATCAAATCTCCCCTTGAATCAGATCCATTCAACTGGTTCAACAGAGCAAGATCCATAGCAGAAGAATGAATCAGGGTTTAAATCAGGAAATCTTTAATTCAGAAAAAAGTGTTTAACATTTAACAAAATTTCAAATAATGTTCACTGTTGACTATCTTTTTAAAAATGAAGACCCTAAGATTGAAGAATCATAGGTACTTTTAACGTTTTCCTTGTACTTTTCCATATGTTTTCAGATTTTCTACCATGAAGATCTACTACTTCATAACCAGAAAATAAAGATATTTTGGAGTACAATAAAAGAGTTTAGAAGAAAAAAGAAAGGCCTAATAAATATAATTGTCTGGGAGAACACTAGACATCACGTAAAATAATATTAAGAGAAACAGCAACTTTAACATTTTCATCAGGTGTGCATTTGAATGTCAGCTGCACATTGCTTGTCTTGTGCATTCCAAGTAACTGAAGTTTTTAATGTCCAAGATTCAATAACGAACTCTGTAAAATTCCCACTGATCTAATAATTATTCTTCTCGTGAACAGGCATGAGAAGCCCATTATCTTCAATGCGGAATTCTCCTTGCAGAAATGGCCTAAATCTTGTTAGAAACAATAAGAATTGAGCAATCCAAACAACTCCTGCCTAACATTAGTATGACATTCGGTTAGGGAAGATGTCCCAAGAGAAATGTAAACTATTTGAAAACATTCTGTTACTAAAACTTGGACATAAAAAGAATGACAAATGGACTGGATGCGACAACTTAATTCAAAGCACGCATGAGTTTGGCTCCTGCGAATGCATTTTAACACATACTATTTTTCATGTTCTCTTATATGGATATCATCCCTACCACATGAAGAAAGATCAATTGACATTTATTACTTGCCGGAGAACAGGTTAGAAGCAATCAGCAACCTCGCTCCTGGCCTGGAATCAAGCCGAGTGAGTCACAGAATCTTAGAACCTTCGTGAGAGTCTCCTCCAACCTCCCTCCCCAAGTTCTCCCCGGGGGACCCATTACAACCATCTGCTTAAGAGCTTTTACTCTGCCCCCCCAAATTAAAAGCTACAAATTGTCAAACAGAAGGAATACAAGAACAACAGAGTAAAGTGACCAGATCTTAAACTATTCATGGAATGAATAATCCCCAGACAGCTTCAGATACGTGTGGCTGAGACCTCAGAAGGTGCAAGTCAAGTGTGAGGGAGTGACGGGCGGAGGTTTTGTTTCCATTCAAATGGTACCAGTCGACAGATGGGTCTAGGAATCCCAGACAGTATGTGGATGCCATTGCTACATCTTCCCTGCTTACAGTCCAGCTCCATTAGGGAGAACGTGTACAAAGCTTTTTGATCTGAATGGTTTCTTTATGGGCAGAGTTACTCTTTCAAGATATTTTTTAAAGCAAAGGAAGTGTAATAGGAAATGTGCAGCATGTTAAGAGTTAGCTATTCTCTTGGAAAAAGTGGAATGATTAAGTGAACACTCTGAAGCATGCAATGTGTGATCAATATGTGAGGAGAAAGGATCAAGATGAGGAAATCCTAACCAGGAAAAGACAAGAGAAGAGGATTTCAGTGTTAACACCATTTAAAAGCCAAGCGTTCCTCTGATAATGAACTCTTGCTACAAACCATAAGGGGCAACTGCCTTTTGCTTTATTAAAAAATAAAAAGATGGGGATGTTTTGACAAGACAAATATTGGAGATCATGCCTTAAGTGCTCTTGTACTGGAAGATATAAAACATACACCCTCCTTCCTCATTTTCCTGCTTTTTTACCACCAAAACCCAAGAAGTAAAAAATTGTGGAAGAAACTGTCTGGGTCTCAGGGCCGTTCCCACATATAGGAAAAGCAGTTGCCTGGATGTGACCGGAAGATTTCTTCTCATCTCCTTTGTAAGACAGTGAGCATGTTGAGGGTTGGGTCTGCATTGGATTTTTAAACCCCTCCCCCATAGCACTGTATCAGCCACAGAGCAGTCTCTCAATAAATGCTAGGTGAAAGGAATGAATGAAATAGAATCATTACAACTTGGATTTTTTGTTGTTCTTATTCTTTAAGTCATATTTTCTGTGAGTTGCTGTTTAAATTGGAGTTTTAATAAGAATTGTACACATGGCTGAGAACAGAATAAAGAAACATAAAGAACGAGGACTGGAGACTTTGGGATAAAGAGCGTGTGATGTGGCTACAGTCAGCCTCATCCCTTAAATGAGGAAGGTGGAGGAGGATGCCCTCTATTCCTTCTAGCTTGAGCGCACTATGAGTTCTCCTGCATCCTCCCATCTCATTCATTAATACTTTAGCTTTAAGCATCTCCCAGTTCAAACGTCCTCCGCAATATTACCTTTTCTAGCCATTCCATCACTGTTAATCTAACATACTGGCATGTCCAACAAAATGAGGACTTCAAATATTTTATTAAAGTATGCGACCTCTCTATGACAAAATGCTGTCAACAATGTGGGTGTTGACATTGACAGTGCCACTGGATGGCATTGTTCAAAATTTTTTAAAAGTTTAAAACAATGATATCATAGTAAAATAAGCCTGGAATATCTAGAAGAAAGGAGAGTCACCAATATGTGATTATCCCTGGATGGTAGGATTATGGATGGTTTTTATTTTTCTTTTTGAGCCTGTGCATTTTCTAATATTTTTACAATAAACATAAGCTTTGTATGTTATAAAAATAGGAAAGAAATCAAAGCCTTCATCTCAAATGATCCTAAAAATGATGGCCTTAGCTATTCTTTAACTTTTCTTTTTTTTTTTTTTGAGAAATGGTCTTGCTCCATTGCCCAGGCTGGAGCACAGGGGTGTGATCATAGCTCACTGTAGCCTCTAACTCCTGGGCTCAAAGGATCTTCCTGCTTCAACGTCTTAAGTAGCTGAGATTACAGGGGCCTGCCACTATGCCTGGCCAATAATTTTTTCAGTGTAAAGACAAGGTTTTGCTGTATTTCCCAGGTTGGTCTCAAACTCATGGCCTCAAGAGATCCTTCCATCTTGGCCTCCCAAAGTGCTAGGATTACAGGCGTGAGCCACTGCACCTGGCCTCGTTCTTTAACTTTTCTATGGGAGGAAATTCTATGCTTTCCATTTATCCATTGAAGGCTGCTGGCATTTCTTGTTGACTCCACAGCAGGACTAAAGGTCTCTACTTCCAGAATTCACCTCCAGTTTGCTTTGGCACCGCCTTCGCTCGGGCTCTTCACAAGCACTGCCTCTTCCCCAATTCTTCTGTGCCAGATGTACTGAGATCCACCTAGTTCCTTCTCCTGTCATGGAGCTGGAAGGCTGACAGCTAGACTCTCAGACTCCTAGACTATGGTTCTGGATGTGATTTAGACTCTGCAGAGATGCCCTTGCATAAAGATGAGAAAGAGAGACGCAGAGGCCATCTTCCTGTATCGGGGCTGCCTGATGAGCAAGCACTGTTGGCAGCAGCTGGTCTCTACAAGTTTCGTGGGTGTAGGCTGACTGTGGCAGCAGCCAGAGTGGAGGCAAGTCAGTTTTTGGCAGTTTCCTGACCTCTGCATCATAGCTGCTGTGGTGTGACCTTGAAGCCAATCATCCAGCCTAGTGACACCATGGCTCATTCCTCAAGCTCCTCCAATGACTTTGTAGGAACATCATTCCCTGCGTTTCTTTCCTTTGTTTTTGATGTGCCTGAAGTTACCCCTCCTCACCCCACAGGGCAGAGTCCTGGTTCAGATCCCATCTGCTTCATGAAGCTCACTGAAGATTTTGGGAGTCTAACAATGGCCTCACTTTGTGGATCTTCATTCCACAAGAATAGAGCAGCAACAGCAGATTGGGTGGGGGGGGGGGGCCTGTGGAGGGCTGGAGGAGATAGGAGAGGAGCCTGGAGAGGATCCTGGGGCTTTTGTTTTCTCTTTGAGGTTTCATGTTAAAGTTTCCTCGAACAAAGAGTTTCATAAGCTACGTGAGCTTTGAAATCATTTGGACTATGTTTTTTTTTTTTTTTTTTTTTTTGAGACAGAGTCTCACTCTGTCACCCACGCTAGAGTGCAATGGTGTGATCTCGGCTCACTGCAACCTCCGCCTCCCAGTTTCAAGTGATTCTCTTGCCTCAGCCAACTGAGTAGCTGGGATTACAGGCATGTGACATCACACCTGGCTAATTTTTGTATTTTTAGTAGAGATGGGGTTTCACCATGTTGGCCAGGCTGGTCTTGAACTCCTGACCTCAGGTGATCCACCCTCTTCGGCCTCCCAAAGTGCTGGGATTACAGGTGTGAGCCACTGCGCCCAGCTGAACTACTCTTAAGAATCTTCATGCACAGAACATCTGTGATGTTGCAACCCAAAGGAATAGAGACAAGAATAGGGTTCATTCTCTGCTTTCCTTGAGGTGACAGACTTGCTTATTTATTGCAAATCCTTTCAGGGATATAAACCCTCACCCTTCCTGATTCAGTTAAGCCAAGCTCCATCTTTAGTGACACTGTCAGCAGCTGGTCACCATCCTCTCTTTAGCAGCCTCTCCAGTCTGGCGATCCCCCTTCCCTTATTTTCAAATTTGTGACCATTCAAAGTGAAATGTGAAACTTTCTGCAACAGGATTAGTAATTTATATTATTCTGTAGAGAGGGATAGAACTGCAAGAAAATTGATTTCTAACCAGACCCTGCTGTGCCCTGTCCCACCACAGTAAGGCACAGTAAACGAGAGCTTGATATAGAAATGCCACTTTTCACCCATCAAGTTGAGTACTTCATCTGACGTACATGCAAAACTAATAGTTGTAGATTTAACACGTTTCCATAAATACATTTCTCTGTAAATCTGGATTCACAAACACGCAAAAGAAATTTTTTTTAATGCAGCTCCTATAGATGTGGGAATCGTCTCTCAGTCCCCAAAGATGAAATATTTAAAACAATGATGACGATGATGATAATGATTCATGTTAACACACCTTTCATCAAAAGCATTCCAGTAATGTTTTAAACTTCATGTAGGGGCTGCATCAGGCATTTCTGGTCATCACTGGCTTTGGGGTGAAGCACAGCAACTGTTTGTTCAATGACATGGCTAATGCCTGGTGATTATGATGTTGGAAGCATTGGAGAATCTGGCCTACAAAGAAATGCTAAGAAGTATAAAAGTAACTCTGGGCAGTATTACACATACCTGGGAAGATTTTTTTGAATATTATGGACTTTTTAAAAGCATGTCAATCACATGTATTAGAGGGACTTCCTTTACCTGCCCCCTTGACACACATTTGCTGAAGTTTTTGTTTGGTATCAACCCATGGGGAAGACTGTTTCCTTCCAAAGGGACATCTCATGTGAGTTTGCATCTAGGCTTGAGATTTAGGTGGCAGATACATGCAACATAACTGAGTAAATGAGTGTCCAGAGAATTGGGAGAATATAAAAGAATGTAGCATTATTATTATTTTAATTGAATATAATTGCCTTATTAATCAGCATTTGCATAATACTTGCTAAAGCACTTAGCTAACACATGGCTATATTCACAATTTAATTCACCCAGAATATTTCTATTCAGCATTTATATAGCACCTATTGGTTTATGATGCTAATATAGTAGATTCATGTTTCTGTTAAGGCTTAAATGAAATAAGTTGAAAGCCAAGTCCATTATATTACCTTCTTTATATAGAACCTTTCATCGTGAAGGATTCCAAATTGCTTTACAAAGTACAGTGAAACCCTTTTACAATGAATTCCTAAGGGGACAGCTAGAGCAGTGTTAGCTGTGGCATTTCATTCCATGAGCACTGTATTCAGCATGATGGGATTGATGGGGAAGGAGCAGATTTTAAAATCAGTATACCCTTGGGAACTCAGACTGCGTTATTTGCCAAGATATCTGCAGTCCAGAGCAAAGGAAAAGTTAAGTTGTTATTGACCTATTAATGAAATTTTTAGGCTTACAATATAAAGTATGAACAAGGAAAGTATTTAATACAAAAACCCCACCTTAATGCAGTAAGTTAGAAATATATCATATACAGAGAATCTGCTAACAAATATCATGTAATAATTAACAGTTTTTTTTCAAGAACTCATTAAATTTTCCTTTTTAAAAAATAGTTTGCTCTGATGTAACATTCAGAAAAGTGCACAAACTGCAATGTGGCATATCAATAGATTTTCACAAGCGAACTCACCTGTGTAACCTGTGTATAGTTGAAGAAATAGAATGTTACCAGGATACCCAGAGATCCCCATATCCCCCTCCTAGTTAATACCCAATATCCTAAAGGGACGAGTCCCTTGACTTTTAATATAGTAGATTAGTTTTGCCTGGTTTTGAGCTTTATGCAAATGGAGTTACACAGTATGTACTCTTTTTTGACAGCTTCTTTTGCTCAACATTTTATCTATGAGTTTATACACATAACTGTATGTAGCAATAGTCAACTGACTTTGATTACTCTAGAGTAATCCATTGTATGAAGGTCCTGTAATTTATTCAACAAAAGACATACATAGAAAATATATAAAGAACTCAATTCAGTAAGACAAAAGGAGACAAGTCAACAGAAAAGGGGACAAAAGTTTAATCAGTTACTTTAAGAGGAGTGAAAAGATGATCAGTCTCATTAGTTATCAGGGAAATGCAAACTAAAACATCACATACCATTATACTCCCACCGTAATGCTAAAAGGAAAAAGACTGACAGCATCAAATGTCGGGAGGATGTGGTGATTTTCACAGAGTGCTGGTTGGAATATAACATGGAACAACTACTTTGGAAAACTGTTTGACAGTTTTCTATAAACTGAAACATACATCTACTCTATTCCTGTTCCACTCCTAGGTACTTACTTAAGAGAAATAAAAATATTTGTCCATATATGTGCAAGAATGTTCATACAACTTTAAACATAATCGCCTCCACCCTCAATCAGGAAACAACCCAAATGACTATCAAAATTATATTGGATAGGTAATTTTTTCTTCCTTTGAATATTTCAAAAAAGCTTTGTTAGCAAGTAGAAAGAAAAGACAGCAACAAGGATTAGGGCACAAGTTAGTGAAATAGAAAATAGAAAAACATAGAGAAAATCAGTGAAACCAAAGGTTAGTTCTTGGAATAGATCAACAAAATTGACAAACTTTTAGCCAGACTAAGCAGGGGAAAAAAGAGATAAATCTCAAATTACTAAAATCAGAAATGAAAGAGGGTCATTACTGCTGACGTTCCAGAAATAAAAATAATTATAAGGGAATACTATTAAAAACTGTATGCCAAAAAACTAGGTAACTTAGACAAAATGGACAAATTCCTGGAAAGACAGATACAACCAGACTTACTCAGGAAGAAACAGAAAACCTGACTAAACCCAAAATAAGTAGAAATTAAATTAGTAATAAAAAAGCTTCCTACAAAGAAAAGCTCAGGACCAGATGGCTTCATTGATTAATTCTACCTAACATTTAAAAAAGAATTGATGCCAATTCTTCACACATTTTTCCAAAAAATAGAAGAGAAGATTTCCCAACATACTCGTGAGGCCAGTATTACTATGATAGCAAAATCAGACAAAGACATCACAAGAAAAGAAAAACTTCATATCAGTATCACTTGGAATATAGGCACAAAAGTCTTTGACAAAATATTAGGATAGGTAATGTAGAAAAAAAATTATACCCTATGCTCAAGTGGAATTTGTCCTAGGAATGCAAAGTTGGTTTAACATCCAAAAATCAATTAGGGTAATATACTACATCAACAGAACAAGGACAAAAACCACACGATCATATCAATACAGAAAAAGTATTTGACAAAATCCAATATCCTTTAATGATAAAACTCCCAACAAACTAGGAATAGAAGGGAATTTCTTCAACCTGATAAAAGATATCTATGAAAAACCCATAGTGAATACTATACTTAATGGTAGAAGACAATGTTTTCTCCCAAAGATTAGAAACAAAACAAGTATGTCCATTCTTATCACTTGTACTAGAGGGTCAAGCCAAGGTAATTCAACATTGTACTGGAGGGTCCAGCCAAGGTAATTTGGCAAGAAAATAAAGTATATGCAGATTGAAGATGAAGAAGTAAAACTATCTTTACTTACAGATGACATGATCTTATATACAGAAAATCACAAGAAATCCACTAAAAAACTACTGGAAATAATAAATGAGTTCAGTAAAATCAATTTTATTTTTGTGTAGTAGCATTGAGCAAGCAAAAATTATATTAAGAAAACTGCATTCCAGCCTGGGCAACAGAGTGAGACTCCATCTCCAAAAAATAAAAATTAAAAAAAAACAATTCAGTTTATAATAGTATCTAAAAGAATAAAACAGCAGTAAGTACAAAATTCATACTCTGCAAACCACAAAATATTGCTGAAAGAAATTAAGGAAGACCTAAATAAACAGAAAGCCATCACATGTTCACAGATTAGAAGATGTACTATTATCTGGAAGAGAATATTCCCCAAATTGATCTACAGATTTAACATAATCCTTTTCAAAATCCCAGCTGACATCTTTGCAGACATTGATAAGCTGATCCTGAAATTCATATAAAAATGCAAGGGACACAAAATAGACAAAACAATCTCTATTTTATCTTTTAAAATTTATAATTGACACAAAATTGTACATATTTATGGGGTATAGTGTGATGTTTCAATGCATGTGGACATTGTATAATGATAAAATCAGGATAATTAGCATATATCCATCATTTTAAACATTTATCATTTCCTTGTGGTGACAGCATTCAAAGCCCTCTCTTCCAGCTATCTTGAAATATACAATACATTGTTATTAGTGACAATCACTCTACTATGTAATAGAACACCAGAACTTAATTCTTTCTATCTAACTGTAACTGGTTAGATGCTGGCCAACATTTACTCATCCCTCTTTTTCCCCTTCCTCACTCTCTGGTAACCGCTGTTCTACTCTCTACTTCTAGGAGATCAATATTTTGAGATTCCACATAAGAATAAGATTCCACATAAGAATGAAATAAGCCTATGTCAGGCTTATTTTACTTAATCTAATGTCTTCCTGGTTCCCTCATGTTGCTGCAAATGACAGAATGTCTTTCTCTCCCTCCCGTCCTCCCTCCTTCCCTCCCTTTCTTCTTTCCTTCCTTCTGTCCTTCCTTCCTTTCATCCTGTCTTTCTTCCTTCTTTTTATTTTTATTTTTAGAGACACGGTCTTACTCTGTTGCCCAGGCTGGAATGCAGTGGTACAATCATGGCTCACTGCAGCCTGAAACTCCTGGGCTCAGGCGATCCTCCTACCTCAGCTTTCCAAGTAGCTGGAGACCACAGGTACATGCCACAACACTTGGCTAATTTTAAAAAATTTTTTTAATTTTAGTAGAGACAAGGTCTCATTATGTTGCCCAGGCTGGTCTCCAGTTCCCAGGCTCAAGTGATCCTCCTGCCCTGGCCTCCCAAAATGCTGGGAGTATAGGTGTGAGCCACTTCACCTAGCCAATGACACCATTTCATTCTGTTTTATGGCTGAATAGTACTTCTGTGTGCGTGTGTGTATATATATATAATTTCCTTTATCCATTCATCTGTAGATGGATGCTTAGGTTATTTCATATCTTGGATATTGTGAATAGTGCTGTAGTAAATATTGGAGTGCTTTTTGATATACTGATTTCCTTTCCTTTGGAAATATACCCAGTAATGGGATTGCTGGATCATATGGTAGTTCTATTTTTAATATTTTGAGGAACTTCCATACTGTTTTCCATAGTGGCTTTCCATAATACATTCTCACCAACGGTGTCTAACAATTCCATTTTCTCTACAGCAGCACTTGCTATGTTGTCTTTTTTGATAACAACCATTCCACTGGGGTGCGGTGATATCCATTGTAGTTTTGAGCTGCATTTCCCTGATGTTGAGCATTTTTTCATAAGTCTGCTGGCCATTTGTATGTCTTCTGTCAAAACAACCTTGAGGGCCAGGCGCAGTGGCTCACACCTGTAATCCCAGCACTTTGGGAGGCCTAGGTAGGTGGATCATGAGGTCAGGAGTTAGAGACCAGCCTGGCCAACATGGTGAAACCCCGTTTCTACTAAAACTACAAAAATTAGCTGGGCATGGTAGTGCATGCCTGTAGTCCCAGCTACTCAAAAGACTGAGGCAGGAGAATCGCTTGAACCCAGGAGGTGAAAGATGCAGTGAGCCAAGATTACACCACCGCACTCCAGCCTGGTGACAGAGCAAGACTCCGTCAAAAAAAAAAAAAACAAAACAAAAACAAAAAAAACTACCTTGAAAGTAAAGAAAAACTTGGAGTATCACATATCCCAATTTCAAAACTCACTACAAAGCTACAATAATCAAGACAGTGAGTTATTCTCTAATAGACATATAGATCAGTTAAAAAAAAAATTGAGAGACCAGAAATATTCCCCCGAATTTCTAGCCAATTGATTTTCTTGACAAAGGTGTCAAAACAATTACATGGGGAAAAGAATAGTCTCTTCAGCAAATAATGCTGGACAATTGTATCTCCACATGCAAAAGAATGAAGTTGAACCCATACCTCACGGCACATACAAAGATTAACTCAAAATTGATAAAAACAGAAGTGTAAGAGCTAAAAGTATAAAACTCTGAGAAGAAATATAAGGGAAATCTTTGTGACCTTGGACTAAGCAATGGTTTCTTACACACGTATGACACTGAAGCACAAGGACAAGAAAAAAACAGGTGAACTGGACTTCATCAAAATTAAAACCTTTATGCCCCAAAAGACACCATCAAGAAAGTGAAAAGACAACCTGGAGAAAATTTGGTAAATCACACATCTGGTAAGGGATTTTATCTAGAATCCATAAAGATCAATCACAATTCTATACAGTAGTTCCTCCTTGTCCATGGTTTTGCTTTCTGCAGTTTTAGTTACCCACAGTCAACCACGGGATGAAAATATTAAATAGAAAATTCCAGAAATAGGCAATTAATAAGTTTTAAATTGCAGGCCATTCTGATCAGTGTGATGAAATCTCATGCCATTCCACTTCACCTCACCTAGGATGTGAAGCGTCCCTTTGTCCAGCATATCCACGCTATATCCTCTACCCATCCCATTAGTCACTTAGGAGCCTTCTTAATGATCATATCAACTGTCACCATATTGCAGTGCTTGTGTTCAAGTAACCTTTGTTTTACTTAATAGTGGCCCCAAAGTGCAAGTGATGCTGGCATATTTTTATAATTGCTCCATTTATTATTAGTTATTGTGAATCTCTTACTGTGCCTAATTTATAAATTAAACTTTAACATAGGTATGTGTGCATAGGAAAAAGCATAGTATATACAGGGCTTGGTACTGTTTTCAGTTTCGGGCATCCACTGAGGGTCCTGGAATATGTCCCCTGTGGAAAAGGGGGGACTACTGTAATAAAAAGACAATCTAATAGAAATATTGGCATTGGATTTGAATAGACATTTATCCTAAGAAGTTATACAAATGGCTGATGAACACATGAAAAGATGCTCAACATCACTAACAATTAGAGAAATACGAATCAAAACTACAATGAGATACACCCCAGTACGATGGCTAGACTCAAAGACAGATATTAGTATTGGAGAGAATGTAGAGAAATTAGAACAGTCAGACACTGCTGGTAGGAATGTAAAATGGTGCACCAACTTCAGAAAACAGCCTTATAGTTCCTCAGATGGTTAAACAGAGCTACCATATCATCTCTTAATTCCACTCATAGGTGTATATATGAGAGAAATGAAAATGTGTGTTCGCTCACAGAATTATAAATGAACATCCGTAGCAGTAGTATATATAATAGGCAAAAAACAGAAGCAACTCAGATGTCCCTGTAGGGGTGGAAAGGTGTGGTACATTTCCTCATCCATCGTAAGAATCACAACCAACATGCCTGTAGCAAAAGATGAGTTAACAAGACAAAAGCATAATAAGCTTATTTCATCTAATTTTTATGTGACATAGAGGCCTTCAGAAATCAAAATCCAAAAAGGGAAAACTGTCTATTTTTAGGTTCAATGAAGAATGGACAGCCATGCAGAAATGTGACTGGATTATAAGGGTATGATATAATGGTAATAGATGGAGAGGGGGACCCAGCAAGACCTGTCTGTTCGAATTCTTCTTGGCCTCTCTGTGTAGCATTCCTTCCTTGAGGACTGGGCAAGATCCCTCTGGAATGAGAATTTCAAGGGAGAAGGGAAAAGGGAGAATGATCTTCCTTGGTTTTATGGCTTGCTTTGGGGAGAGGAGTTCTAGGTTCTATGACTCACTTTGGGAAGAGAAATTCTGGTTCCTATGACTCACTTCCAGGGGTAAAGATTTGGCACATCTCTTAACTGGTGAATGGATAAATGAAATGTGATATATCCATACTGGATGAGATGCTATTCAGCAATAAAAAGAAAAGAAACGCTGTTACATGCTACAGTTCATATGAACCTCGAAAAGCCTTATGTTATGTGAAAGAAGCCAGTTACAAAAGACCACATATTACATGATTCCATTTACATGAAAGGTACAGAATAAGCAAATCCATAGAGATAGAAAATGGGGGATGAGGGAGTTGAAGGGGATAGCTAAGGGTTGTGAGGTTTCTTTGGGAGGTAAAAATGTTTCTAAAGTTGACTGTGGTGACGGACGCATGCCTCTGTAAATACACCAAAAGCCAATGAATTGTACACTTAAAGTGTGCGAATTGTATGGTCTGTGAATTATATCTCAATAAAGCTGTTAAAAAATAGCTTTGTTTCCAAATGACAAAATCAATACACATTCTTTGTGGAAAACTTATAAAAGATTGAAAATATAAATGGATAAAATAAAAGTCACCCATAATCCCACAGATAACAAGAGGTAACATTCTGATGTCTATCAAGGACATGCTTTGGCTCTTCTGAAGCAAGGAGCAAGTTCCTTTACAGTGCAAACCATCAAGAACCTTACTGGCTTTACTGGTCCCCCAAGACAGGTGTTGGCATATGACACTGCTTTCACAAAGCCCTGATGCTGTAGAAATTGGTTCTGTCTCTGAGATGGCTCATAAACCATTTTCACTTTAGAAAGTGGGGTTAAAAGTGAGATCTCCTGAGGCCTTGGTGGATGGGGACAGCAAAGGCTGTGTTTGCATGGGACGTAGAAAAATAGAAATGTCTGGTGCTTGGGCATCTGGAAAGTGTTATGGAAAGATGAACCCCTGGGAGAGAGGAAGAATAAATGTAAGAGTGAAGTAGAAGGCTAGGAGCAGGGGGCACATCTCTGAAAACAAGCCTTATGTATTTCACTGTTTTGTGTAGGGATAGTCCAAGATCTGACAAAAGAGGAGTGTTGATAATCATGTCTAAAAAACATTCCCAGCATGAATGTTACCACTAACAATAACCTTTTCTCCACTGAATAATGTGCCAGATTGTATTTTCCAGAAATTGCAACATCTATACAGTTCTTCTATCCCATGCACTCTTTGCAAGATGCCTGACACTTCTTCACCAAGAGATGGGAGTCTATGTCCTCTCTCCTCAAATCTGGGTGTGACCACCCTAACCAATGGTATATGGTGGAAGTGATGCTATGTGACCTCTCAGGCTAGGTCATTAAAAGAATATAGCTTTCACTTGGCTCTCTCTTTCAGGACACTTGCCTTTGGAACCCAGGTACTATGTTTTAGGGAAGCTCAGGCCACATGGAGAAGCCACATGTGGGTGTTCTGACTCATAGCCCCAGTTAGAACTTCAGTCAACAGTCAGCATCAATTATGAAGAACCTTCATATGCTTCCAGCTCTGAAGCTTTGAGTTTTCCAGCCGAAACCACCATTAACAGTGAGAAGCAGAGAAAAGACATCCTGCTGGGCCTGTCTGAATTCTTGACCCACAGAAATTGCAGAAGATAGTAAATGATTGTCTAGTTTTAAGTCACCATAAGTATGGTATTTGTTACACAGCAGTAGATAACTAATACAAATAGTGTTGGCAGTTTCAAAAGTTTTTCACAGTAATCTGTTAGTTCATGCAAGCACAATGAGGAAAGTTCTTTCCATTTTACAGAAAAATAAATTGAAAGGCCAAGACATGTCTCTGGTGTTTTTGATTGGATGTGCACACATGCTAACAGTTTTAAACTGCATTATTTAGTTTTCTTATTATTACTGTTAACTTGAGATTACCTATCATAATCATATTTTATTAGAAAGGGAAACTTTGACTCCCTTAAAGAGACTCATAAAGACAAAAAATAAGGCAGGAGTCAAGAAAGTTAGACAAATTGTTCCTTCTTCTTCCTGAATTTTGTGCTATTTATGCTCCAGTTTCCAACACTCAATAACCTAATGGTGAATCAGTTTTAGAACTCTATGACCACCTGCAGAATACCACCATCTTAAAGAATCTGAATCTAACAGCTCCACAATTTCATGCCACAATGTCTCAAGTTATATCTTAGGTCATCTAATTTTCTGTAGATCATGATAAAATATGCTTCTGAGTTTCACAGGATCCCTAAGGAACCCTTGTGTTTCCTAGCTAACTGCTCAAGACGCATCTGTTTCTTCTGCAACATTTTGCCTATTGTCATACTAGGCTACCTATGGCAGGTAGCCTGTGTTAGGTGAGTAAGGGTCTTGGTTATGAAAAACACTGACCAAATGATAAGGTACTTGCTCAGATTTGAGATTTGATTAAAAATCATGACTTTTATCCTCAACCAGTATCTTGTACTTATTTTTTGAAAAAATAGCAGTGTTATTAAGTCAGCTTCCAGGTCCTTGACAGATCATCTTTGATCAGAAATATTGCTCAATAGAATGTATCAAGAAAAAATATGCAAGCTGTGTATCTTGCCTATCTCCTCGGGGAAGTACATCTGGAGGGAAAAAAAATATTACTTTTTTACTCTTTCTTATTTGAGCTTTTATTGTAAGCATGTATTGACTTTATAACAATAACAAAAACAAAATAAAACTCCGCAAAAGTTAATTTTAGAAAAAGATCCTGCTTCTGCAAGATTTTCATTTACCTTCACCTGGAACTAATTTCTTAATTTCCCTCTGTCCCTTGCATCTATGTTATGGGTATAACAAAGAACAGTTCAGAGTCATTGGCATTTGCCATGGAAAATAAAGAAAGATCTCTTCCAAAAACCTAGACACATTCCCCAGGGAATGGTGGGTGCCATAAGCACTTCAGGGAAAATGTTTTCATTTTCAAAGGCTTTGACCGGGACTCTGGAGCACTGCTCAACTCCTTCTGTAGTTCAAGGTGATTTGAATTCCCTTTTAGAAGTCTGAGCTCTTAATTAGCATGAAACACTTCAACAGACATTTGTTATTTAAAGACAAAATGCAAATCAAATTCTGAATTGGAGGTTTCATGATACATAGTTTTGGACAGTAATATGAAGAGGTATCTACACCTTATAGACTGACATTGTATTTGATCTGTTGCAAAGAGGAAGGGACTCCAACTGAGAGAAGAAAGAGGACCTGCCACATAGAGATTGGTGTGGGAGGGCCAGGTGTGGGGAAAGAGATCCAGAAGCGACCTCCAGCAAGGCATTGCCAATGAACTTTTCGTGGGGTTCTCTCTGAGGTACAGTTTTACCCTTTCTTCCCTGCTTTGTAACCCTTTTATAATCACAAGGAAAAGTCTGGCTGAAAGATCCTAATCCGTAGAGGATCATTTGCTGGCCATGTAGCATACCAAGTGTTCTAAGTTAAGCAGATTTTCTCTTTTTCAAGCCAAAAATATCATCTTGTATGATATTATTTTGGCAGACTCTAGGATGATTTCCACTGAGTTTGTTCTGGTGTAATCCCCTGTTTACACTGAAGGACTCTCAATAAACAGCCATGTGAGGTCATTATTGCATTTACTGTTAGGATGCTGTTAAGTCAGTGTTTCTGAACCAATTCAATGTCCCCATGTAAAGATGCATGTGTAAAATTTATTTCAGACCGAATCCCAGGAAAATCTTTTATTCCCCTGAGAAATTAATACTTTTCCTCATGGACAAGGAATATATTATAGATTAAGTTTTCTTTTTTCACTTTGACTGCCAGGAAGCTCAAGAGTCAGATTTGCCACTGAATTGTAATAGTTATTGGATCTAATGTCCAGCATCTCTCTGCTTCAACTTGAACCTTGGCCTTGTTCTTCTATTCTAAATGTTTTTACTGGTGCTGTTTTTAAAATCTGTCTATATTTTCTATTTTATACTGCTCATTCTTTATACGCTGCCTCAAATCCTTTAATAAAAATAGCCCATTATATGTAAATAAACAAAATAACAGAACAATTTAAGGTAATCAGTTTTTTTCTGCAGCTAACAGGGACTTAAGAAACAATCTACTCTGGCCGGGCGCAGTGACTCACGCCTGTAATCCCAGCACCTTGGGAAGCAGGCGAATCATTTGAGGTCAGGAGCTTGAGGCCAGCCTGGCCAACAGAGTGAAACCCTGTCTCTACTAAAAATACAAAAATTAGCCAGGTGGTAGAGGCAGGTACCTGTAATCCCAGCTACTCGGGAGGCTGAGGCAGGAGAATTGCTTGAGCCTGGGAGGAAGAGGCTACAGTGAGCCGAGATCACGTCATTATACTCCAACCTGAGTGACAGAGCAAGACTTCGTCTCAAAAAAAGAGAAGGAAAAAAGAAACAATCGAATCCAACTTGCATATTTTATCAATGAGTAAAGGGAGATCCAGTAAGACCCACCTTGATTTGCCTGGGACTGAGGGGTTTCCAGGTACTTGGGACTTTGGGCACAAAAATCAGGATGAGTTAGTCACTCTACTGGGTTAAGCAGCTTTTCTAAAGGCACACAGTAGTAAATAGCAGAAATGGCACCAAAGCCCAAGCCTCTGGTCCTCCAAAGCAGCTCTCTTTCCTTATTAAATGTCATTTTAGAATCTGGTTTTATGAAAGCCAAGAATTTAAAATATGTATCTAGGAACAATTCGGTATCCATCGTAGTTCTTAAGTTTAAATATTTTTTCTTTCATGGGGAGTTACACTGAACTCTTTCCTCCTGTGTACGATTGTATCCACAGCTAGCAAAGTATAAGCACTCGCCGAAGATAAAGTCCCCATCCTCACAGCTTCCTGGCAGGTGCAGTTGACTGTGCACTTCTTGGAGTAAGAAAGGAAACTTCCCTATGTCCCACTGCTCCAGGCCTCCCTTCTGTTCTCCAGGGCAGAAGCTGAAAGACCTTGAACCAACACTCACTGGAGCTTTGAGAATCACATGAGCGCCTGTGTCTTTTCAATAGAATACTGTCCATTTTGAGGATAGAAAACAAAAACTATCTCCTCCTTCCACTCTTAACCTTTTATAATACGTCCTCAGCCAGATCTAAGAACTGAAAATTACCTCCAGTAGTTTCCTGAACAAAATAGCACCTTTGACAGCTTACTGTGGAAGCAGATTCTGGGAATGTTTTAGGATCTCAGCTTACACCTGAAACTCTTCTCTTATTGGTCTAATAAGCAATCATTTAAACCAGTGTGAGGCAAAACTTAGCACATTTAAAAATGGAAATCTAAATAGCTTTCTCACCAGCTTAGGGGGACAATGAAAAGTGCAAGATGACTTGGGGTACAAAGGTCATTCTAACTCCTGCTTGGTACAGGGTCCTTCTGGATCCCATGTCAAAGCTGACGCCGTGACTACACAGGACACCCTCCGTCTCCATGCTCCCTGCCTCTACAGGGAGACCTGGCAGGGTCCCAGCCCTAACGCAGCTGCCTGCCTTGGCTGCTTCCCAAATGGAGATCTGATGGAATGTACGGGCAAAATGGTGTCATCCTCAAAAGACTCTTGCAATTTTTAATTTTGACCTTATCTTATGAGGTTCTAGCTGAAATAGAAAATAATACTCAGCCCCATTGCACAGTAACCAAAGTGTTCACCCTGCCCAGCAATTTCTTTCTCCTTTCCTCCCTCCTTCCCTCCCTGTTTGCTCCTTTCCTTCCTTTGTTGAGAAGGATGTTATAAATTTGGAGAAAACTAATTAAACCCATGTTTAGATTAATGATATAAATAATATTAATGATGAATAATTAATAAGAATAGACTCATGGATTGAAAACTAATTAAATCTAAACATAGATTATTTGATGGCCATGTAGTATACCAAGTGTTCAATCCATGATTTTATTATTCTTCCTTTTTAGAGTATATTAACATTTTCTGATGGCTGGACATGGTCACTTTTTCTAAAGCTATCTTTCAGTTTCAAAAGCAATTTAAGTGAATTGTTGGGGAATTATTATTAGAGTAGGGTAATTGTAGGGCTACAGCATATCGCTATTAAGACTTTTTGCAGGAATCTTGGTAGGGGCTTGTGACTGCCCTGAGCACATCGGTTCCTCTTGATTATACATTTATTTAATATTGCACTGTGCCATGCTTGATATCATGAAGGTTCTACCTGCAAGGAACTTGCAATATGGTGAACAGAAACAAAAATATCAGCAAGATGGAACAAAATAAATCCTATGGGGTTGGTGCAAAAGTAGATGCAGTTTTTTCCACTGAAAACAATAGAGAGTAATAAATAGAGGTGTGAGCAACATGCATTTTTTTTTTTTTTGAGACAAGAGTCTCGCTCTGTTGCTCAGACTGCAGTGCAGTGGTGCAGTCTCGGCTCACTGCAGCCTCCGCCTCCAGGGTTCAAGCGATTCTCCCTGCCTCAGCCACCCAAGTAGCTGGGATTACAGGTATCCACCAGTATACTCAGCTAATTTTTTGTATTTTTAGTAGAGATGGAGTTTCACCATGTTGGCCAGACTGGTCTGGAACTCCTGACCTCAGGCAATCTGCCCACCTTGGCCTCCCAAAGTGCAGGGATTATAGGCATGAGCCACCACACCCAGCTAACATGCTTTTTTATGTCATGGCGTGTGTGTGTTTCTATTAGAGAATGTGTCCCTGTGAAAAATAGCCTTTAAACTGGAAGTGCATTTCCTTTCAATCTTGGACTAGCCTTCTCTCTGGGTGAGGACACATGACTGCCAACATGCTGTGGTCTCAGGGGCTCCAAAACTCCTTTGCCCCCAAATGTGTTCCCATCCGGAGTCTGTCATGATGCCTGAATTCGCATTATTGGGGTCAATCCTTTGATTCAAGAGGATGAAGCTGCAGAGGACACCAGTTAAAAACCTAAGCATGGTCTCTTTGGGAGAAGTAACACATTTTACCCAAAATGTGTTATCAGATCAATTAGTAGTATCAAGCAGGTTATCAGATCAATTAGGTTATCAAGCAGGTTATCAGATCAATTAGTAGTCACCCTGGAAAACGGAACACAGGGTAAGTACATTTTCCTGGGGTCCCAAGAACACATTTGAATCTTGCAGCAGGACAGTGGAAATGGTAGTGGCATGGAAGGGTGTTCACAGTATAGACGGATGCTGGCAACATCATTCATGAAACACAGGTGACTTTATCCCTGTCTCATCCACTTTAACCAGGGGTTTACAAGTGTGTATGTGTGGGTGGGTGTAGGTGGATGACACTGGCAGCCACCTTTGTGGGTATGAAGTCCTCAGTGTGATCCTGCAGACACAAAGTGAAAGCTCTGGGGCATCCAAAGACTCAAGACTGGCAAAGAATGTCGCTAATGCTCATATTTTTTTACCAACCACCATAACCAAAGGATCATTAACTGAACATACTTAGTGTTCATTCTTCCATACTACTTCCTACAGCACTCAATTTTTTCATCTGGCAGCCACCTCTTGACCACAAAGCCCTTGTGCTTGAGGGGAACCTCCTTCCTTGCCCAACTCAAGGAATGGGGCCTGATGAGCATAAGCAAACTTCGCATAGCCCATTCCTCTGACAGCGACTGGCTCATGGGTAGGCATGTGACCTAAGTTGGTCCGGTTAGGGTGAATTCCCAGAGCTCTGCTTGCCATTCTCTCAATGGATGAGAATGAAGAGGCCAGTAGCTCAGATTACAACTGGAAGCTGTTACATGAGCATTAGATGAAGCATCGCTTGGCTGTAGCCAAAGCTGTAGCCAACAGTGCAGAGAAGTGGAAAGAAACTGGGTCCTGGAGGATGAGACTGAGCCTCTGGACTGAGTATCCTGGAGCTTCCCCTACAGCTGTCCTATCAGTCACATGGACTTTTTTTTTTTTTTGAAAGAAAGAAAGAGAGAAAAGAAAGAAAAAAAGAAAGAGTGAAAGAAAGAAAAAAAAAAGAATGTAAGAGAGAAAGAAAGAGGAAAAGAAAGAGGGAGAGAGAACAGGATATTTGTTCTATTGCCCAGGCTAGAATGCACTCTAAAAATGGGTATTAAAAACCTCTATTTTAATCTTTGCTTTCACCAGCTCCTATGTATCAAGCAATCAGAAACATAATTGTTTTGTAAAATTTATTGCATTTGTTTTAGAGCTTTTTTTCCAAAATACTATACATGTGAAAAAAATTATAGCAAAAAAAATGTCTTCCCTGGTATATTTTTTAACTTTAAAATTGATATTCTAAGAAGTTTTACGTTTCTCACTGAAGAAGTCAGAGATAGAAAGGGAATTGTTACATGGATATACCATGTTTGAAGCATCCTCCTGACCCCAGAATAAAGAAGGACATGAACATGGATGATTTGTTCATTTCCTAGGTGTGATTCAGTGACAACTGAATAAAGGACTTCTAGTGACCTGTTCTTCAGCCACTAAATCTCTTCCAAGATGCAACAAGTCATTTCATTTCTGTAAGCACCAATGCTTCTACAGTTAACCTGTATATATTCTGGGGGTATGTTCCTCAAGGCTGAGAATAGGGTCAGGATGAACTTTAGGTTATTAGATGAAAGGAAACACAAATCTGCTTATCGTGACAGTCACAGAGCAAGATGTCAGAGAAAAAAATCTTATATATGAAATTTAGTCAGTATTTGGCAACACTTTAAATTCAGTTACCATACATTCTCAAATAATAGAGAGTTAAAGGTACAGATTGAAGGTAGAGTCTATTCTTGAGACATTAAGATTTTGTGTAGTTTAAAAGCTACTGGCCATTTTATTCAATTACTTTGGTCTGCAGAAATGCATGCTTAATTAATAAAGCCAGGTCATAATCATTTATCTTGTAATGAAAACCTTTTATGGGTAGCCACTAATGAAGATCAGACTTCGCCTTTCTAATCATACCCATTGCATCGTGCAGGAGCAACCTGAGTGATGATTGAGGGACCCATGGATGCCACGTGCTACATCATTTGGAATTGTCATTTAACATCCACATATCAATTATGTCACATCAAGGTTTATTAATGATGTACTTATCAAATATTCATTGTATGGTACTAACATTTAAAGAATGTGTTCTACTGAATCTAATGGATCTGTGCTTTGACTACCTGGGTTATTTAGTGAATTAATTCCAGGGAATAATTTGAAATACTGAAATATATGCTGATATAATATGTCATGTTCTACAAGAAGTTAGCTACTGTTTTATTTGGGGGTAGTTATATGTTTTGCTGATAGAGGGGAGGTGGTGCGTGTACTGTGGCAAGGAGACGATGGCCTGTGCCCATGCATACATGCACACCAATGTAAGCACATTTGCTGTGCCCATGCACACATGCACGTCCAGTGCTGGCTCAAAATTGGGCCACCATGGTTATTTCAAAGTGATAGTTCTCTTTTTATATCTAGCCTTGTCATTAAAATTACCTGAGATGACCTAAATTAGTAGCCTCAATCAGGATCTCTGTACAAGTTGTACTAATGTTTTGCAAGTGTGTCCCACCTGGTCTTTACTCTTGAGGTGTAAAAGAATTGCCATTCTGTTCCTGGCTCTTTGTTAAAAACAGATTTCTGACCTATGTTTATTTAAACACTTCTTCCTTTGTTTTCTCTCTGTATTTTGACACCTCAGTATACCTTTTGTTATTGGATTTGCTTTATTATATCCTATATGTATAATTTAAAAGGTTTATTTTTTTCTTTTCTTTTTTCTTTCTTTCTTT
>CAUYLG010051518.1:0-20738 GCA_963573385.1 Cacajao melanocephalus | reverse complement strand
GCTGGGTTCAAGCGCTTCTCCTGCCTCAGCCTCCCTAGTAGCTGGGACTACAGGCACCCGCCACCACGCCTGGCTAACTTTTTGTTATTTATAATAGAGACAGGGTTTCATCATATTGGCCAGGCTGGTTTAGAACTCCTGACCTCAGGTGATCCACCCACCTTGGCCTCCCAAAGTACTGGGATTACAAGCATGAGTCACCGTGCCAGTCCAAATTTCTTTTTTGTTTAAGCTAGCCTACATTTAATTTCTGCCACTTGCAGCCAAAGTGGTTCGAATAATGCACCTTTCCAATTGTCACCTGTGCTCAAATTACCATTAAATTGGCTGCCTCTGACCACTCTAGGGAAAGGATTCAGTGATTTCTAATTGACCACTACCAGTGAAGACGCAGGAGGTTTGAAACAGCTGAGCCCAGATTTTGAGAATGACAAGCAGGGTCACAATTGTACTTTTGAACTTGATGGTGCAGGTGTTCACAAGCATGACGCCTCTCCTGGACTTTGTTTACTGACTGGAACCACGAGACAGATGAGATGGCAGAACTAGCCCAACAATGGGTGCAAGGTGCCAAAAAGGTAATAGAAACCCAAGTTTCACTTTGAAGCAGCATAAATCAGGCATGTCTCAGACATTAAAAAAGGAAGTGGCCTGATCAAGACCTTTAAACAGGTAAAAAGCCACGAAGCCATGGCCATGAGCTGCTAGTCACAGAATTATTACAATGTGTGCTCAGAGACCCAAGGTTTCATGAAAAGCCCCGTCTCTGCCTGGCAGCAGCACCTCTGTGCTTTTTGTCCCAGCATTTGGTTAGCAGCAGGACCCCATTATCCTTCAGCATTCTGTAGTTGTAACAGATTCCAGCTTCAGAAATATATATATTTTAAAAAATAGATTCCAGCTGCCAGGGATTCTCTCTGGGAGATTTTCCATCTCTGAGATGGAATTGTCTTTTTCTCTCTTTTTTCATGGTGAGAGGGGCATGAAGTACACCTCTGATAATCTGCAGAGGCAAAGCCTTGCATGAGCACGCTGACAACCCTGCAGAGAGAAAGCCTTAGGCTAGAAGTTCAAGGGCAGCTAGGAGAATGAACATATTGATGAATAAAGCAATTTGATAACTACTATGTTGTGGTCTAAGACCCAACACTGACAGGCTTACATGGTGACTACTGAAGTTGCAACTATTTTAATGGCTTCATCCACTTTAAAGTACCGGTGATTTTTCTACTACTTCATTGAATCACGTGATGTTTCTTGGAAAAGTTCCTTGGTCTTTTTGCTAAAATGTAATTCCAAGCTAGGAGAGATGCTGTGATTTCAGAGAATTTATTTTCCTCTGTAACATTACGTATTTTCCTCTGGGGTATCAATGAACCTACTGACTGCTTCGGTTATTATGTCTTTAGGATGTCTTCACCTCTTATTTCCTTAACATATTTAAATGAATCTCTGATAGAAAAATGAACCTGAAGCCTTGCTTATGCTTTGATTCATTCAACAAATATTTATTGCAAACTTGCTGTTTTAGGTGCCTGGGATACAGAGTAAAATCAACAATTATCCTTGCCTTTAACAAAGCTTACATTCTGTTGGAGGCAAAGAGATAATAAATATACTTAATATCATCTTTTGTAATAATCATTATACCTCTGCTTGTGAAAAAAATTGCATTCAATTTTTGCTCACAATCTTTTTTTTTTTTTTTTTTTTGAGACAGGATCTCACTATGTCATCTAGACTGGAGTGCAGTAGCACAATTATACTTCACTGTAATCTCTGCCTCCCAGGCTCAAATGATCCTCCTGCATCAGCCCCCCAAGTAGCTGGGACTACAGGTGCACGCCACAACGCCCAGCTAATTTTTGTATTTTTTGTAGAGACAGGATTTTTCCAGGTTGCCCAGGCTGGTCTTGAACTCCTGGGCTCAAGTGATCTGCCTGCCTTGGCCTCCCAAAGTGCTGGGATTATAGGTATGAGCCACCATGCCCAACTATTCTTCAGTTTTCTTTCCTTCCATTCTTTCCTTCCTTCTTTTCCTTCCTTTTCCTTTCCTTCCTTCCTTCCTCTCTCTCTCTCTTTTCTTTTCTTTCTTTTTTTTGATAGTCTTGCTCTGCTGCCCAGGCTGGAGTGCAGTGGCATGATCTTGACTCACTGCAACCTCTGCCTCCTTGGGTTCAAGCAATTCTCTTACGTCAGGCTCCTGAGTAGTTGGGACTATAGGTGCCCACCACCACAATCAGCTACTTTTTTTTTTTTTTTTGTATTTTTAGTAAAGACAGGGTCTTGCTATGTTGCCCAGGCTGGTCTCAAACTCCTAGACTCAAGTGATCTGCCTGCCTCAGCCTTTCAGGGTGCTGGGATTATAGGCATGAGGAACTGCACCCAGCCTAATCTTCTATTTTCAAAAGAAAAAAAAAATCCACCCACAGGTAACAGAATTCTAAAATATTACTGTCTGCAGCCCTTTACTTCATTTTCCTAACTGATACCTGCCAAGTTATTGGTAAATTCAGCTCTGTGAGGTGAAGGGGGCCATTTAAATGATTATACTCTCATCTTGAATCCTGTCATCTTTAGGATCTTCTATATCACAAAGCTAAAGCAAAGTCTGGCTCCTTTCCACTCTTCTGCTATCAACATCAGCTCAAACACATGTAAAATTAATAAAGGTGCTTCTTGATGGCATCAGTAAAATAACTTTATGGTCATTCATATAAAAATAGACAGCCCTGGCCGAGCACAGTGGCTCACACCTGTAACTGCAGCACTTTGGGAGGATCACCTGAGGCAAAGAGTTTCAGACTAGCCTGGTAAACATACTAAGACCGACCCTATCTCGAAAAAAAGACAGAGAGAGAGAGAGAAGAGAAAGAAAGAAAGAAAGAGAAAGAGAAAGAAAGAAAAAGAAAAAGAGAAAGAAAGAAAAAGGAAGAAAGAAGGAGGGAGGGAGGCAAAAATGGAAGGAGGGAAGGAAGGAACCTCTGCAGAGAAAAGAGGAGCTCAGAATGTGAAACCTCAGTAAGGTAGATGTATCTGTTTGTTTTTCCTTTTTTTTTTCTTTTGAGACAGAGTCTGGCTCTGTCATCAGGCTAGAATGCAGTGTCACGATCTCAGCTCACTGGAATCTCCACCTCCAGGTTCAAGCGATTCTCCTGCCTCAGCCTCCCGAGTAGCTGGGACTACAGGCACGCGCCACCACACCCAGCTAATTTTTGTATTTTTAGTAGAGACAGAGTTTCACCATGTTGGCTAGGATGGTCTTGATCTCTTGACCTCGTGATCTGCCCGCCTTGGCCTCCCAAAGTGCTGGGATTACAGGCCTGAGCCACTGCGCCCAGCCTAATTTTTGTATTTTTTTTTAGTAGAGATGGGGTATCACCATATTGGCCAGGCTGCTCTCAAACCCCTGACCTGGCAATCCACCTGCCTCGGCCTCCTAAAGTGCTGGGATTACAGGTGTGAGCCACCGAGCCCAGCCTGTGTCTGTATAGTTGCTTTTGAATTAGGGTCAAGAAAACTTGAGTTCATATAAACTGTTTGCTACTTCAAGAATAGAGAGGGAATTTCTCCTTTCTAGGGTCGGCCTAACATGTCCCTTTTAAGAAGAATGGTATGAGATGCATTGAAAGCTTACTATTTGCCTCACCCTATGTCTTAAGCTTGGGCTGCCATAACAAAATATCATAGCACAGATTGGGTAGCTTATTATTTATTTATTTATTTAAGAGGGCCTTGGTCTGTCACCCAGGCTGTAGTGCAGTAGAGCCATCATAGCTCACTGTAGCCTCAATCTCCCAGGCTCAAGCAATCCTTCCATCTCAGCCTCCCAAGCAATTGGGACTATAGGCACACACCACTAAGCCCAGCTAATGTTTTTAAACATTTTTTGTAGAAAAAGGGTCTCACCATTGCCCAGGCTGGTCTTTTACTCTGGGCTTCAGCCTCCTCCCACCTCAGCCTTCTAAACTGCCGGGACTAGAATGTGAGTCCCCAGACCTGGCCTAGGTGGCTGAAACAACAGACATTTATTTCTCACAGTTGTGAAGGCCGGGAAGTGTGAGATCAGGGTGCCAACATGGTTGGGTTCTGGTGAGGGCTGTCTTCCTGGCTTGTAGACAGGAAGCTATATTCTTGTTTGAGAGAGAAAAGGAGGAAAGAGAATGGGGGAGAGGGAGGGAGACAGAGAAGGAAGGGGAAATGGGGAGAGAGAGAAAGAGAGCTCTCTGGAGTCTATTCTTATGAGGACACTAATCCCATCACGCAGGCCCACCCTCATTACCTCAAACAAACCTAATCACCTCCAAAGGTCTCATCTCAAAATAGCATCTCATTAGGGTTTAGGGATTCAACATATGAATTTTGGGGAGTCACAATTTAATCCATAGCACTCTGTTGGAACACTTCCCTCACTGCTACTAATTTCACAACACCCCTCAAGAAGATACTGGGGCTTAGGTTAATTAAATTGCCCAAAGTTACACAGCTCGTGAGTTTGGGGCTAAGGTGAGGTTTTTACTTAGATTTGAACTAAAAAGCTCTTCAAGATAAAATGGTGGCCAGGTACGGTGGCTCATGCCTGTAATCCCAGCACTTTGGGAGGCCAAGTTGGGCATATCACTTGTGGTCAGGAGTTCAAGACCAGCCTGGCCAACATGGTGAAACCCTGTCTCTACTAAAAGTAAAAAACAAAACAAAACAAAACAAAACTGGCCGGGCCTTGAGACTCGAATATGTAGTCATAGCCACTTGAGAGGCTGAGGCAAGAGAATCACTTGAACCCAGGAGGTGGAGGCTGCAGTGAGCTGAGATCACACCACTGCACTCCATCCTGGGTGAAAGAGCAAGACTGTGTCTCAAAAATAAAGAAAATAAAAGAAAAATAAAATGGTGCTTCTAATACAAACTTATCAGAAGGAAAACACTCAGTTTCTAAGAAGATGGTCATATGCTTTTAATGGAAATGTTAAGACACTCTCAGCTGGAAGGGATCGCCTTTGACAAACCCCATCAAGTACCTAATAGTTCAAGACCTGCCTGGGCAACTGTGAGACCTTGTTTCTACAAAAAATGTTTCCCAGGCTGGTGTCGAACTCCTGGGCTCAAGCTATGCCCCTGCCTCAGCCTCTCAAACTGCTGGGATTATAGGTATGAGCCATAATCTTTTGAGTCAAATATTCTTAATAATTTAGGATACTACAAGTACTCATGTTCATTACAGTTAGCAACTGGACTTAATTTAAAGAACTTTGTCAAAGACTAAGCGATTATCTCAATGCTCATTTCAGCAACCCCAACAAATGTGTATGCTTTTATATATATGATTTTTTGGAGTTGTAATTTATGCATATGTTTTTTAATACTCTCTTATAAAATACACAGTGCTGGCTGGGTGAGGTGGCTCATACCTGTAATCCCAACACTTTGGGAGGCCGAGGTGGGCAGATCACTTGAGGTTAGGAGTTCAAAACCAGCCTGGCCAACAGGGTGAAACCCCATCTCTACTAAAATACAAAAATTAGATGGGTGTAGTGCTGCGTGCCTGTAATCTCAGATACTCAGGAGGCTGAGGTAGAAGAATCACTTGAATCCAGGAGGCAGACATTGCAGTAAGCCAAGATTGTGCCACTGTACTTCAGCCTGGGCAACAGAGCAAGACTCCATATCAAAAAAAAAAAATTGAAAAAACTCATAGTGCTGAAAGGGGTAAGTCATGTCTCACCAAAGTAATAAAATTTGACACTCAGAATACATGGAATGTTCTAACTGCTGGCTATTTCTAGCTCTTCTAGTTGACCTGACAGTAGGCTACATGAGCAATTCAGAAGGTTTTTCTCTTTCTTTCTTTCCTTCTTTCTTTCCTTCTTTCTTTCTTTTTCTTTCTTTCTTTCTTTCTTTCTTTCTTTCCTTTCAAGGCTCTATGCTTCAGTGGCTTTATAGGTCAATATGTTAAAACATTAATTTAAAAAATTACAACTGGACACGGTGGTTCATGCCTATAACCCCAACACTTTGGTTCAAGCAAGGAGGGAGTAATCAGTTTCAGACCAGCCTGGGCAACATAGTGATACCTTGTCTCTACAAATAAAAATAATAATTAGCTGGAAATGGTGGCATGTGCCTGTAGTCACAGCTACTCAGTAGGCTGGGAGGAGAGGATTGCTTGAGCCCAGGAAGTCATGGCTACAGTGAGCTATGGTACTGACACTGCACTCTAGCCTCCCCCAATCCTCTTCCTTCCTTTTCACTCTCCCATACAAGAACACAGCTTCCTGTCTACAAGCCAGGAAGACAGCCCTGATTAGGTGATTAGGTTTAGCTGAGGTGATGAGGGTGGGCCTGCATGATGGGAATAGTGACCTCTTAAAACGAAACTCCAAAAAGCTCTCCTTCTCTCTCTCCCCCTCCCTTCCTACTCCTTCTCCATCTCCCTCCCTCTCCCCCATCCTCTTTCCTCCTTTTCTCTCTCAAACAAGAATATAGCTTCCTGACTACAAGCCAGGAAGACAGCCCTCACCAGAACCCAACCATGCTGGCACCCTGATCTCACACTTCCCCGCCTTCACAACTGTGAGTAATAAATGTCTGTTGTTTAAGCCACCTAGGCCAGGTCTGGGGACTCACATTGTAATCCCAGCAGTTTGGAAGGCTGAGGTGGGAGGAGGCTGAAGCCCAGAGTAAAAGACCAGCCCTGGCAATGGTGAGACCTTTTTTCTACAAAAAATGTTTTTAAAAAATTAGCTGGGCTTGATGGCGTGTGCCTGTAGTCCCAGCTGCTTGGGAGGCTGAGATGGAAGGATTGCTTGAGCCTGGAAGATTGAGGCTACAGTGAGCTATGATGGCTCTACTGCACTCCAGCCTGGGTGACAGAGCAAGGCCCTCTTAAAAAAGAAAAAAAAAGAAAAAAAGAATAAGAAACTTACAGTGGAGCATTTCAGAGCTACAGCAGAATCAAGAGTATGATACAGAATTGATACTTTGAAAGAACAAAGTCCACCAGCCCCAAGTATAATACATAAGATTAGCTCATTCCTTCCTATATAACCTAATCTTTAACATTGCATAAAACCACCAATTTAGTACTAATATGAACAGAGTTCATTAAACAAGCAGGAGCCAGTTCTTGCTTGAGAATATCCAGGCTGTTGCTTTTTTTAAGGAAAGCACTTGCTTTCAAAAAGCGGTTTTAAAATTAGTTTTAAGGGCCAGGCAGGGTGCCTCATGCCTCTAATCCCAGCACTTTGGGAGGCTAAGGTGGGCAGATGACTTGAGCCTAGGAGTTAGAGACCAGCCTGGGCAACATGATGAGGTCCTGTATCTACAAAAAATACAAAAATTAGCTGGGCAGGGTGTTACATACCTGTAATCCCAGCTACTTGGGAGGCTAAGGCAGGAGAATCACTTGAATCCAGGAGGCGGAGGTTGCAGTGAGCCAAGATCACGCCACTGCGCTCCAGCCTGAGCAACAGAGTGAGATTCTGTCTCAAAAAAAAAAAAAAAAAATAGCCAGGCATGGTGCTGTGCACCTGTATCCTAGCTACTTGGGAGACTGAGGTGGGAGGATAGCTTGAGCCCAGGAGTTTGAGACTGCAGTAAGCTATGATCATTCCACTGCATTCCAGCCTGGGCAATACAGCAAGTCTCTTTAAAAAAAAAAAAAAAAAAAAAAAAAACTCTGGGAGGCTGAGGCAAGCGGATCACAAGGTCAGGAGATCGAGATCGTCCTGGCCAACATGGTGAAACCCTGTCTCTACTGAAAAAATACAAAAATTAGCTGGGCGTGGTGGCGCATGACTGTAATCCCAGCTGCTCGAGAGGCTGAGGCAGGAGAATCACTTGAACCTGGGAGGCGGAGGTTGCAGTGAGCCGAGATTGTGCCACTGCACTCCAGCCTGGCGACAGAGTGAGACTCCATCCCCAAAATAAAAATTAAAAAAAGTATTACGACTCCAGTGCTAATACTAGTAGGTACTCATAAATGTTTGCAGAAGAAAGAATGCAAGCATGCTTAGTGGGCCTAGTGAAAGGGATAGCCCTTTTCCTTTAATATACTAGAACTTCATTGTCATTGTTTATTTTTTGTGCAAAATGTGGTTGCAATTTTTTTTTTTTTTTTGAGACAGGGTCTCACTGTCACCCAGGCTGGAGCACAGTGGCACAATCTTGGCTCACTGCAACCTCTGCTTCCTGGGCTCAAGTGATTCTCTAGCCTCAGCCTCTTGAGTAGCTGGGACTACAGGTGTGCACCACTGCACCTGGTTAATTTTTGTAGCAAGGGGGGTATCACCATGTTGCCCAGTCTGGTATCGAACTCCTGGGCTCAAGTCATCTGCCCGCCTAGGCCTCCCAAAGTGCTGGGATTACAGGCGTGAGCCACTGCATCCAGCCACAAATTTTTAATAGGAGTTGCATATATAAAGCAATTAAGACAACCCATTTCTAACTTTACTACATGAAGTACCTTATCCCGGATAATTAGAAGAGATTATATATTGGTTTTCTTGCCCAATTAGTTATCCCAGTTATAGATCTCCACTAACAACAAACTTAACCATTACATTCACTGGCTGCTGGATAGTATATCTTTGGGTCACTATTAAATAAATAGATCTATAAAATGTAGTAAAATAATCTTCCCTGGAGAACCAACATTTCTCTAACTGTATCAAGGAATCATAGACCATCTTTTGAAAATATCAGTGGGAAGAATCATACCCCTGAGCTATACAGTTCTGAGCATGTTAGTAAAATAATAATTGGATATTAGAAAACGTACTCATAAGTATGAAATTTATTTAAAATAGATATTTTTGCTAAATACTTTTTTGTTGTTGAGACAAGATCTCACTATGTTGCCCAGGCTGGAGTGCAGTGGTGCAATCACAGTTCACTGCAGCCTTGACCTCCCCGGCTCAAGCGATTCTCTTGCCTCAGCCTCCTGAGTAGCTGGGACTACAGCTGTGCACCACCACATGTGGCTAATTTGTGTATTTTTTGTAGAAACAGGGTCTTACTCTGTTGCCCAGACTGGCCTTGAACTCCTCGACTCAAGAGATCCAACCTCAGGTGAGAGCCACCACACCCAGTCACATTTTTGCTAAATTCTTTACACTGGCGAATCTCAAAGAATTCTCTTATCACCAAACCATATCCTGCTAAGTGTACAATTAACCTGTGAACTTCAGTCAGACATTTTCAGTCAGGCATTAGCTACTTGAGGCCACCAAATGCCAAGTGTTAAATTATTACTCAAAGATAAATGACACTTGAGTGTGCTGAGTTTATACCTCTAAAAATGCTTATAATATCATAAGACTAGTGTGCCAATGTGTCTGGCTGCCAACATGTCTATAGCTGAGCCAACAAGAATTAGTCTCTAGAGCCTCTGTTTCCAAGGAAGTCAATCTCTAGATTCCCATATTGGCTGCACAATGGAATAAGCCAGGGGCTATGAAAAATACTGATGCCTGTTGAAGCTTGATGGAGCTGGGGGTGGGGTATAGGGCAGTGATGATCAGAAATAAATAGAAGTGGGAGTCCTTAGTGTTATTGGTGGCAACATTGAAATGCATGAGGATTGTTTATTGTATAATGAAGTATTTTTCATATTGTCATTCCACTGTATTTATTCTTATTTTAACTGTACAACTAAGTAATAAAGGAAATGAAATATAGTTCTATATTTTTAAAAACTACTTATGCCTTGATCTCACCCCCCAGAGATTCTGATTTAACTGATCTAAGGTATGGTCTGGGCATCAGGCCTTTTTCAAGCTCCAAGTGATTCTAATGTGCAACAAAGTTATGAACTATTGCTTTAGGGCCTTTGTGTTCTTTGAGAATACAAAGAAAATTCAGAGGGATAGGTTAAAAACACACTCACTGTTCCTCCATTGCTCTGACATCTATCAGCAAATAAGCTATAACAGGAGATACAGGGCTTTGGGTCTTTTCTACTCCAGATTCTGTTCCTGTCCTCTTTTAGCCACCAGGGTTTTAAGAATTTTTATTTATTTATTTATTTACTTGAGACAGTGTCTCCCTCTATTGCCCAGGCTGGAGTGCAGTGGTGGGATCTCGGCTCACTGCAACGTCTGCCTCCCAGGTTCAAGTGATTCTTCTGCCTCAGACTTCCAAGTAGCTGGGATTACAGATGCACATCACCTCACCCGGTTAATTTTTGTATTTTTAGTATAGACAGGTTTCACCATGTTAGCCAGGCTGGTCTCAAACTCCTGACCTCAGGTAATCCGCCCACCTCGGCCTCCCAAAGTTCCAGGATTATAGATGTGAGCCACTGAGCCCAGCCTAATGATTGATTGACTGCTTGATTGCAAGACAGGGTCTCACTCTGTTGCCCAGGCTGGAGTGTAGTGGTGAGATCATAGCTCACTGCAGCCTCAAACTCCTGGGCTCAGGTGATACTCCTACCTCAGCCTCCCGAGTAGCTGGGACTAGGGGCATGTGCCGCCACTCCCGGCTAATTAAAAAAAAAAAAGCTTTTGTAGAAATAGGGTCTTGCTTTGTTGGTCTCAAACTCCTGGCCTCAAATAATCCTACTGCTTTGGCCTTCTAAAGTGCTGGGATTACAGATGAGAGCAGCCACACTTGACTGTCACCCGGGTTTTCTGCTACGATATTGCTTGAGGCTTTTTCTGCTACTTAGACTTCAAGAAATGTCCCCAGTTCAGGTGGAAAACAGTCACCTTGAAGATGGAAAAGCTGAGTCTGAGGAAGAGTAGTAGCTTTATATTCTACAGAAGAAATGCCGTCCAGGACAGTCCACATTCACTTCCTTCATTCAGATACTCATTTCTTAACCACAGTTACCCAATTTTGAGCCATGCCTCTATAATCAAGTATCACCGAGGTCTGCAGTTCTAACTCCTAAATCTTTCACGTCAGTCTCCTTTTGCCTTCTGTGTTCCACTACTTAGGGCTGGGATTACATGTGTGAGCCACCACACTGGCCCTATGCACATTATTAACCAGTAGAACCAGCATTCCTCATATAAAAGCACTTTGTTAGCCTTCCAACTGTTCTTCGCAATCCAGCTAACATCCCTTCAAAACACACTACAGGGTAATCTTTTACTTTTACTTACTTATTTTTTGAGACAGGGTCTGGCTCTGTCTTCCAGGCTGGAGTGCAGTGGCGTGATCTTAGCTCACTGCAACCTCCACCTCCCAAGTTCAAGCAATTATTCTGCCTTGGCCTCCCAAGTAGCTAGGACTACAGGTGCATGCCACCACACCAGGCTAGTGTTTTTTTTTCTTTGTTTGTTTTTTTGTGGAGATGAGTTTTTGCCATGTTGCCCAAGCTGGTCTTGAACTCCTGAGCTTGAACAATCTGCCCACCTCGGCCTCCCAAAGTGCTGAGATTATAGGCATAAGCCGTCATGCCCAGCCTGGGGTTATCCTTTAAAAGGCCAATCTGATATTACTACTTCTTGGTTTAATAATCCTAATGCTCCATTCCTTTTAGGATCAAGTGTATACTTCTCAAGCTCTACTACTAAACCATCAGCCATTCCTCCAAGCATGTCTCCAACCTCATGGCTCTCTGTGCTTGTACAGACTACCTGCTACTATGAATTTTCAAAATCATTTCTTTGCTCCTTAGTCTGAATTGTACACTAAGCCAGTGGGCACTCCCTCAACAGCCCACACTCACATCTGTAATAGCACCAAACATCCAGCATTAGGATTCTCACTATAATTGACTGTGAGCTTATTCAGAGTGGGGGATGCATCTTTTGCCTCTTTCCTTTGGGTTTCGCACAAAACCTGGTACATAGTAGGTGTTAATATTTGTTGAATGAATGCTATATCATTTTACATGTCTATGCTTTGTACATGCTGTTTCTCTTCACTGGGTACATCCAATCTCCATGCACAGTGTTGTTTTTTTTTTTTTTTTTTTTTTTGAGACAAGATCCTGCTCTGTCACCCAGGCTGGAGTGCAGTAGCACGATCACAGCTCACTACAGCCTCCAGCTCCTGGGCTCAAGCAATCCTCCCACCTCAGCCTACCAAGTAGCTAGGATTACAGCTGTGCACCACCACACCTGGCAAATTTTTAAATTTGTTGTACAGATGGGATCTTGCTATGTTCCGCAGGCTGGTCTCAAACTCTTGGCCTCAAGGGATCCTCCTGCCTCAGCCTCCCAAAGCACTGGGATTACAGGCATCAGCAATGGCACCTGGCCCCATGCACAGTATTTATGCCTCCATTGAAACCTGGCTGAAGCATTTTTTTTCTCTGTGAAGCATTCCTGGACTTGGTTCCCAAGACAGTGATGATCATGGCCACCTTTTAGCCACCATTATATTTTAGATACACTTCTAATCAGAGTATCTACCATTTTATGCTGCAAAAATCTCTCCTCGTGTGTCTCCTTTACTAGATTGTAGACAGCTAGTGGCAGCAACCTATTTTATTTACCTTCATATTCTTAGGACTTACTATATAGTAGGCAACTCGTAATTAAGTGTTCACTTTTCCATTTTGTAATTAAGCCTTCAGTGCTTCTTTTACACCATAAACAGATTGTTCTAAAACAAAATTCA
The DNA here is from genome assembly GCA_963573385.1 of Cacajao melanocephalus. Taxonomy (NCBI): domain Eukaryota; kingdom Metazoa; phylum Chordata; class Mammalia; order Primates; family Pitheciidae; genus Cacajao; species Cacajao melanocephalus. The sequence continues at coordinate 8,168 of CAUYLG010051518.1, read as the reverse complement.
GATAATGTTTTTCTTTTTCTTTTCTTTTTTTTTTTTTTTTTTTTTTTTGAGATAGAGTCTTGCTCTGTTGCCCAGGCTGGAGTGCAGTGGCACCATCTCAGCTCACTGCAACCTCTGCCTCTTAGGTTCAAGCGATTCTTGTACCTCAGCCTCCCGAGTACTGGGACTATAGGCACGCACTACCACATCCAGTTAATTTTTGTATTTTTAGTAGATACAGAGTTTTGTCATGTTGGCCAGGCTAGTCTTGAACTCCTGGGCTCAAGCAACCCACCTGCCTCAGCCTTTCAAAGTGCTGGGTTACAGGCATGAGCCACTATGCCCGGCCCAGATGGTGTTTGTCTCATGCATTAAAATCTTTAGGGATTTCCCTTTACCTAGAGTGGCCTTTGTCAAAGTATAGCATGATAATTTTCACATGATACATAATAGTTGTTTTTATTTTTATTTTTTATTTTTTGAGATGGAGTTTCACTCTTGTTACCCAGGCTGGAGTGCAATGGCCCAATCTCAGCTCACTGCAACCTCCGCCTCCCAGGTTCAAGCAATTCTCGTGCCTCAGCCTCCCAAGTAGCTGGGACTACAGGTGCCCATCACCATGCCCTGCTAATTTTTCTATTTTTAGTAGAGATGGGGTTTCACCATGTTGGTCAGGCTGGTCTCGAACTCCTAACCTCAGGTGATCATGCCTTGGCCTCCCAAAGTGCTGGAATTACAGGAGTGAGCCACTGCACCCAGCCAGTTTTTTTATTTTAATGGTTATTTTAATTGTGTTACAAAAATGGAAATCTACCAAATGAGTTATTTTATGGATGCTTTTGCTTGTGGCAGTTAAGATTTCTTTTAAGTTAGTAATTTAAAATAAATTTAAAGAAAAATATTGAGTAAATATTAGTACATAGAGTATTCATATAACAAAAGTCAAAAATCCATCATATTTATGAAACCCTAATGTATAGGATTAAAATCTTATACATCTTCTAAATCCAGTATACAGATCCTTCACATCAATGCTGATTGCCTTTTCAACTTCACCCCCTGTAACTGCCATTGAATGTGCTGTACCTCATGCCACTAATCAACAGATTCCATGTGACTTCCCCTGACTCCTTTCAGTCTGTTCATTACACAGTAGCCCAAGAGAGATGCTGTTAAGAAGTATGTCAAAGCCGGGCACAGTGGCTCACGCCTTAATCTCAGCACTTTGGGAGGCCGAGGCAGGCAGATCACCTGAGGTCAGGAATTTGAGACCAGCCTAGGCAACATGGCAAAACCCCGTGTCTACTAAAAATACAAAAATTAGCTGGATGTGGTGGTGCACACCTGTAATCCCAGCTACTTGGGAGGCTGAGGTAGGAGAATCGCTTGAACCCAGGAGGCGGAGGTTGCAGTGAGCTGAGATCGCACCAGTGTACTCCAGCCTGCCTGGGTGACAGAATGAGACTCTGTCTCAAAAAAAAAAAAAATTAAGTCAAATCAGGTCACTGCTCTGCTCAAAACTGTCCAGTCACCATGGTTTTATTTCTAGGAGATGCATGGTTAACTATCAGGAGTGACATACCACTAGATCTGGATTTTAACTTAAAATGGTTCAGAGAAGGCTGGGTGCTATGGTTCACACCTGTAATGCCAGCACTTTGGGAGGCTAAGGAGGAAGGATCGCTTGAGCCTAGGAGTTTGAAACCAGCCTGGGCAATCTAGTGAGACCCTGTCTCTACAAAAATTTTTAAAAATTAGCCAGGCACAGTGCTATGTACCTACACTCTCAGCTGCTAGGGAGGCTGAGCCAGAATGATCCTTTAAGCACAAGGTTCAAAGCTGCAATGAGCTATTATTGCACCACCATACTCAGCATGGGCGACAGTGCAAGACCCTGTCTCAAAAAAACAAATATATATATGTAAATATATATATATATACACAAATATATATACAAATATATATATATTTATGTGTATATATATATTTTATACATATTTATTTATGTGTGTGTGTGTGTGTCTGTGTGTGTATATATGTGTGTGTCAGGTGTGGTGGCTCACACCTGTAATCCCAGCACTTTGGGAGGCCACAGCAGACAGATCACTTGAGGTCAGGAGTTCGAGATCAGTCTGGCCAACAGGGTGAAACCCCGTCTTTACTAAAAATACAAAAATTAGCCAGGCATGGTGACAGGCGCCTGTAATCCAAGCTATTCTGGAAGCTGAGACACAAGAATCACTTGAACCCAGGAGGTGGAGTTTGCAGTGAGATGGGATTGCGCCACTGCACTACAGCCTGGGCAACAGAGTGACTCTGTCTCTAAAAAAAAAAAAAAAAAAGGGAGCATTTGAAAGCCCCGTATGTCATGACATGACACAGACTTCAACATATAAAGTGGCTGGGCACAGTGGCTCACACCTATAATCCCAAAAGCTAGGGAAACTGAGGTGGGAGAATCACTTGAGGCCAGGAGTTGGAGATCAAGCTGAGCAACACAGCAAGACCTCATCTCTAAAAAAAAATAAAATAAATTTGAGGCTGCAATGAGCTATGATTTTACCACTTCCCTCTTAGCCTGGGTGACAAAGCAGAATCCCATCTCTAAAAATAAAAATAAAAATAGAAAATAAAAATAAACAGTCCAGAGAACAGAACTCACATACACACAGAGATACAGATAAACCAAATATGGCAAAATGTCAGCAATTGATGAATCTAAGAAGTAGGTATATGAATTTATTTTCTCTGTATTTTTCTTTAAAGTTTTTTATATTTGGAAAATTTTTAAATAAAAAGTTGTGAGGAAAAATAAGATGGTTTGATTTACAGAAGGATGGATAGATTAATACGTGATAAAATTAATATAGTAAGTTGTAAATAGTTGAATGTAGATTACTGTACAACTTTTAAAACTTTTGTGCTGGGCGCAGTGGCTCACACCTGTAATCCCAGCACTTTGGGAGGCCAAGGTGAGCGGATCACCTGAGGTCTGGAGTTAGAGACCAGCCTGACTAACATGGAGAAACCCCATCTCTACTAAAAATACAAAATTAGCTGGGTGTGGTGGTGCATGCCTGTAATCCCAGCTATTCAGGGGGCTTAGGCAGGAAAATCACTTGAACCCGGGAAGTGGAGGTTGCAGTGAGCCAAGATCGTGCCACTGCACTCCAGCCTGGGCAACAAGAGTGAAACTCTGTCTCAAAAAAAAAAAGAGGCAAAATTAGGGAGACAGTAAAACAGATCACTGGTTTCCTGAGGTCAGTGGGAAGGGAAGGATGAATAGGTAGAGCACGGAGGACATTTGAGTCAGTGAAACTGTCTTTTATGATACTACAATCATGGATGCATGTCATTATACATTTGCCCAAACCCACAGAATGCACAACACCAAGAGTGAACCCTAATGTGAATTACAGACTTTGGGTTCTAATAATGTGTCAATGTAGGTTCATCGATTGTAACAAAGGTACCACTCTGGTGGGAGATGTTGATGATGGGGGAGGCTGTGCATGTGTGGGGATAGGGTATACTTTTGGCACAACTTCTTTGTGAATCTAAAACTGGTTTGAAAAACAAAATCTACTAAATCAGTCAATTAATCCCTCACTATTTCACCATCTCCTTCACCTTATGGTGAAATCAAAGTAACAAACAGGGCTGCAAGGCCCTATGCAATCTGGCCTCCCTCCACATTCTTGTTGCCCTCCCTCTTGCTTACGCTGCTCCAGCCATGCTGGCCTCCTTGCCAGCTAGAATGCCAGGCATGCTGCCCCTCAGGACCTTTGCACCTGCTGTGTTCTCTCCCAGGAACGCTTTTCCCAAGGAGAGCCTTCCTGGTTACTGCCATCTTCCTTCAGGTCTTTATTCAAATGTTACCTTCTTTGTGAGGGCTTCCCCACAACTCTAATTAAACATGAAGCTTTGGGTGGGCACAGTGGCTCACACCTGTAATCCTAGTGCTTTGGGAAGCCAAAGTGGGAGGATTGCTTGAGACTAGGAGTTCAAGACCAGCCTGGGCAACACAGCAAAATCCTGCCGCTATTAAAAACTTTTAAAGATGGCCAGGCATGGTGGCTCACACCTGTAATCCCAGCACTTTGGGTGGCCAAGCGGGGTGGATCATGAGGTTAGGAGTTCAAGACCAGTCTGGCCAACATGGTGAAACCCCATCTCTACTAAAAATACAAAAATTAGCCAGGCACAGTGGCAGGTACCTGTAATCCCAGCTACTTGGGAGGCTGAGGCAGGAGAATCACTTGAACCTGGGTGGCAGAGGTTGCAGTGAGCCAAGATCACACCACTGCACTCTAGCCTGGGCAACAAAGCGAGACTCAATCTCAGAAAAAAAAAAACTTTAAAAAATTAGCTGGGCATGGAGGCACGTGCCTGTAGTCCCAGCTACTTGGGAGGCTGAGGCAGGAGGATCACTTGAACCTGGGAGTTTGAGGCTGCAGTGAACTATAATTGCACCACTGCACTCCAGCCTGGGCGACAGAATGAGACCCTGTCTCTAAATTAAAAAAAAAAAAATGCAGCTTCCCCCAACCCTTCCTATTTTCTTTCTTGCTTTATTTCCTACCAGAGAATTCATCACCATCTAACATACTATATATTTTACTTACTTCATTTCTTGGTCTGCCTCCCTCCCATTAGAATGTAAGCTCTATGAGGGCGGAGATTTTTGCCGTTTTTGTTTACTGCTACACCTCGTTGCCATATCATAGAGCTCAGCACTTGATAGGCTCTCAATATTTATTGGATGAATAAATGAATAACTTATCGCAAGTTTACTCATGCTTCAAAATATTTGCCATGCTGTTTTCTTTACTTGGAATCACATTCCTCCATGGTCAGGAGAAAAATCCCACTCAGCCTCCAAAACTCAGCTGAAGAAACCCTCTTCTGTGAAGTTCACTCTGACCCTAGGCAAACCAGATAGGAATCTCTTCTCTGAATTACCACAGTCTCATTATACTTCCGGTGGGTCCCTTATCACAGTATTTGTCATCTGTATGGCCCCTTAGAAGGTTCATATTCATCCTCTAGGACCTTTGTACCTGGATTATAATAGCAGGCACTCAAAAACATTTGTGAAATGAAATAATAAATGAATGAATAACAACTTAAAGTAATCAATATGTAGCTCAGTGTGAAGGCATGTAGTATGTACATAAAGAATTACTTAAAGATACTCTTATGAATTTGACACTAATACTTTTTATTGTAGCTTACTCAAGATACAAGTTAGTGACTAATACTATCCAAAGGTCAAGATAATTGCTTAGTAAGTAACGTAAAAGTTTATGTTTGCTTTCATGTTTCTTCCATGTAATTTCAAAAGGTTTTTTTTTTTTTTTTTTTTTTTACTTTACCTGCTATTTGTCTTTTCATATTCATACTAGTTTAGCCTGGAGAGTATCACCATGGGCGCTTAGGACTGGGCAGGTTTGGTAAACAAAGCATTAATGCCAAAAACCACTGAGGGAAGAGGTGACCTGGAACAGACAAAAATAGCATGGGTCTATATCACATATGAATTACATATGTGTGTGTGTGTGTGTGTGTGTATATATATATATATATATCTCCATATATACAATTTGTATCAAGGATCTCTTTGTGTATGAAATCTTCCTTGATCCTAAGTAGACAATAAAAATAGTATAATGTTATAAAATATTAACCTTTTAGTTATAAAAGATTATAAAACTAGAAAAACCTCACTCTTTAAAATTTTTTTTTTAATTTTACTTTAAGTTCTGGGATACTTGTGCTGAATGTGCAGGTTTGTTATATAGGTATACACGTGCCATGGTGGGAAAAACCTAAAACCTACTCTTTTTCTTTTCTTTTTTTTTTTTGAGATGGAGTCTTGCTCTATTCCCTAGGCTGGAGTGCAGTGGCGTGATCTCTGCTCACTGCAACCTCTGCCTCCTGGGTTAAAGTGATTCTCCTGTCTCAGCTCCCAAGTAGCTGGGATTACAGGCATGCACCACCATACCTGGCTAATATTTGTATTTTTAGTAGAGATGGGGTTTCGCCATGTTGGCCAGGCTGATCTCAAACCCCTGACCTCGTGATCCGCCCACCTTGGCCTCCCAAAGTGCTGGGATTACAGGTGTGAGCCACCGTGCCTGGCCTCTTTTTCTTTTTTTAGAGACTGGGTCTTGCCATGTTACCTACATTGTTCTTTAACTGTTGGCCTAAAGCTGTCCTCCCAAAGTGGTCTCCAAAATGTATTGGTATTATAGGCTTTAGCCACTGTGCCTGGCCAGAACCGTTTTTTTTTTTTTTTTTTTTTCAGACAGGGTCTCACTCTGTCTCCCAGGCTGGAGTGCAGTAACACAATCTTGGCTTGCTGCAGCCTTGAGTTCCTGGGCCCAAGCGATCCTCCCACCTCAGCCTCAGCTGGGACTGCTAGCATGTGCCACCACGCCTGGCTAATTTTTGTATTTTTTGTAGAGATGGGATCTCTCCATGTTTCCCAAGCTGGTCTCAATCTCCTGGACTCAAGCAATCCTCCCACCCTGGCCTCCCAAAATGTTGGGAGTATAGGTGTAAGACACTGTACCCAGCAGAACCTAACTCTTAGATGAAGAAACTAAGATCCAAAGAGAAGACACAGCTCATCTGTTACAGACCCACTGAGTGAGCACTATTTGTGTCCTGTACTGTGTTATGTGCTCTTATTATTTCATTTAAATCCCATGACAATGCCATGAGTGAGATATTACCAGCTCTTGATGAGAAAGCTGATTAACTCATTCATAGTCACACAGCTAGTACATGGTAAAACTGGGATTCATGCCTACATTTTTCTGCCCACGTTTTATTAAGGACTCCTTTAATGTATTCCTGATAAGAATCTTCCATATAATTTTTTAAATAATCATGTCATGTAAAATAAATAAAGTACATTGACTGAATAAACTGAAATCTTCTTATATTTCAACTAATGATGGAAACTTGCAACTCAGGAGGAGAAAAAAGAAGACAACGGGAAGGAGAAGAAAGAAGAAGAAATGGAGGGAAAAAAAATAAAAGAAAGACAAGGCCTGAGAATTAAAGGAAGTTTAATTTTATAGTAAGAGCTTGGGTTTGATCCTCTGTTCTTCAGTCTGCTGGTTATATAATCTTGGGAACATTAATTTCTGCAAAGTCTTAGTTTCATGAAAATGGAGATAACTTTCATTGTCTGACAATATAATCACTATCTCTCTCCCCCACTAGACTATAAGTGTCATGAGGGCAGCGGATATGTCCGATTTTGCTCACTGGTTTTTGTCTTTTCCAACATGATTAGTGAGATAGTCTGCTCAAGCAAAAAAAAAAAATCTTTTTTTTTTTTTTTTTTTCTGAGACAGTGTCTCACTCTGTCAGCCAGGCTGGAGTGCTGTGGTGTGATCTTGGCTCACTGCAACCTCCACCTCCTGGGTTCAAGCGATTCTCCTGCCTCAGCCTCCCAAATAGCTGGAATTACATGTGTGTGCCACCACAGCCAGCTAATTTTTGTATTTTTAGTAGAGACGGGATTTCACCATGTTGGCCAGGCTGGCTCAAACTTGCTGCTCTCGAACTCCTGACCTTGTGATCTGCCCACCTCAGCCTCCGAAAGTGCTGAGATTATAGGCGTGAGCCACTACACCCAGCCAAAATAAAATCATTTTTAAAAGAAGAGATATTAACCATTCCATTTTAACTATACTTATTCATCAGTCTTTTCTTTGGGTTTTTCACTGAGTATAGGTCCACTGATGAAAGTGCTGGTCCATCTTTCGTGTATAAACAGGATCCATATTACATGATAGGCAGTTTCTACTGTCAGTTATAGAGAGAACCTAAAGTTACTTATGAAGCAAACTGAGTACAAAATATCTTAAGACTTCTATGACTTTCCCCTAAACATATTTAGTTTCCACTACATCAAATGTGATAGTAATTACTTACAACTCAATTAATTAATTAATTATTTTTATTTATTTATTTCCTCCTCCTTCCTCCTCTTCCTCCCTCCTCCTCCTTCTTCTTCCTTTTCTTTTCTTTTTTTTTTTTGAAAGAAAGGAAAAGAGAAGAAAGAAAGTGAGAGTGAAAGAAAGAAAAAAAAAAGAATGTACGAGAGAAAGAAAGAGGAAGAAAAAGAGGGAGAGAGAACAGGATTCTTGTTCTACTGCCCAGGCTAGAATGCA
>CAUYLG010051517.1:0-146196 GCA_963573385.1 Cacajao melanocephalus | reverse complement strand
TCCCCTCTCCTCCCCTCCCCTCCCCTCTCCTCCCCTCTCCTCCTCCCCTCTCCTCCTCTCCCCTCTCCTCCTCCCCTCTCCTCTCCTCTCTTCTCCTTCTTTCCTCTCCTCTCCTCCTTCCCTCGCCTCTCCTCCACTCCTCCCCTCCCTTCTCCCCTTCCCTCCCTTGCCCTGCCTCCCAACCTCACTAGGAGGGCCAGACTGTATCTCTTTCATTCCCTGCTAAATCCTCTGGGCCAGCACAGTGTCTGCTCAAGGTGAGCACTCATGAAATATGGAGTTGGGTTGAAAATGCCTGTGGCTGCCCACCCTGGCTAGACCCTCCCTCAAGTCCAGGAGCAGCCGGAAGAGCATAGGGTGGGGGTGGCTGACTGAGGCCTTAACCCAGCATCCTGGGGCCAGGCCTGGCCCTGGTAGGACCTGGCGCATGGGCTTAGGCCAGCAGCTGGTGGTGGCACTGAACGTGAGCCTCCTTTTTTGCATGTCCCTGTCTTACAAACACAGCAGCCACTGGGGAGCAGGGTCAATGCCATGCACAGCTTAGCCAAAGCACTCATCCCAGTCCCCCTTCTCCTCACATCACCATGGCCACCCATGTGTCCCGTCATCCCCCACCCTGGCCACACTCAGCCCTAGCATGCCAGGCCTTTGGTCCATTCAAGGTCCTGCTGTGGCTTCACTTGCAGAGCCCTGGGCAGGGCAGGAAGGACCCCAGCCTCCCAGCTCACCCCACAGCCCGCTCCTGCCATATCTGCCTGTAGTGGAATGGGATGTGGGGTCTTGGGAGGAGGCCCAGAGGCCTGCAAGGAGTGGGGTGGCTATGGGATCCTCCCCAGGTGGTGAGGAGAGGTGGGCCCCCCAACTTTCAGGCCAGGCAGGCGCTGGGGAAGGACGGTGAAGGTCAGCCTGGCCTTGAGGCTGCCTCAGCCCTAGCAGCACCGTCCTGACCTGAGCCCCTCTCGCCACACCTTGGTGCCCGAGCCATTGCTTGAGGACTCCCTGTGGACTGTGGACCAGCAGCCTCCCTCTCCACAGGAACGGGAGGCCGGCCCTCACAGAGAAAGGGGAGTGAGCCTCTATTTGCCCCCCCCCCCCGGGGCCAGGCCTCACCACATCCCACCCAGGCAGGTCAAATGGTCCCCTTTGCCACCCAGAAATGGACGTCATCAGAGGTCCAGGAGCTTGGTCCCAAGGTGACACAGCCTACACTTCCTGTGCATCAGGCCCCAAAGCCAGGCCTCTCATGGGAGTTGGCCCTGGAATTGTAGACACCAATCCCTGTTGGCCTCTCCTGGGACCTCCCTTGAAACTCCAAGTCCCCTGGAGCTGGGCCATTTCCCAGGTAGGTGCTGAGGGCTGGATGATGGGGCACTCAGGACACCTCGCCCCAGGTGATTCTTATCACTGGGAAGCTGAGGCCCCAGGGGGGTGGGCATGTCCTTCCTGTGGGCTCTGCCTGCTTCCAGGGCTGTGGCTCGAGGGCCAACCTGGGAGGAGACACCCACGACATTACCTTGTGTGCTTTGGGCCATTTCTAGACAGTCCGGATGGGAAGAGCCCTGAGCCAGGGCCAGTGTTGACCACTCGAAGGTGTTAGGGTCTGAGACTGCAGCCCCTGCCTTGACTGCCTGGAAAATGGAAATGGCCCAAAGCGTGGAGTTGGGGTGGAGGGATCCCCACACTGGGATTTAAGCTCTGTGTGGGTGGAGACTGGGACGTAGGGCATATGGTGTGTCACACAGCAAGAGGTACATGGCCCAACTCAGCGCCTTCAGTGTCTAAGACAGGGCCAGCCTGGGGTGGAAGCTCTCTCTCTTGTCTGCATGATCGGACCCCATTGCAGCAGCTTGGGCCTGGGAGCGGCTGGAGAGTTGGTGCCCGGATGTCCAGCCCCCTGGGTTTGAGGCCTGCCTTTGCCACTTTCTCAAGGGGGCTTCTGGAAAGTTATTTTGAGTTGGGGATTTACATTGCTTTTCTGTCAAAGATGTACAGAGGTGCTGGTGCCTGTCACAAGCTGGGTTGAGGGTGCTTCCCTGGCCAGGGTACAGGGGAAATAAGGGCTTTCAAACTGGAAGGAGCTGGGCTCCTCTGCCAGCTAGCTCTTCGGTCTCCTGAGGCAGATGACTTGATCTCTCTGAGCTTTAGTTTTCCCATCTGAAAAATGGGAATGGTTGCAAGACACATGTTCTCAAGACAACCTGTCTGGTAGGGGTGGGGACGGGGGCTGTCTCCTGGGCTAAGTCCTTTAATAACAGCCAATATGCATTACTGTTAATCAATAAATGCTTGATGACTCAATGAAAAATACATCTATGTGGTTTTATCCATATTTTATTATTATTATTATTTTTTTTTTTTTGAGACAGGGTCTAGCTATGTCACCCAGGCTGGAGTGCAGTGGTGCAATCTCAGCTCACTGCAACCTCTGCCTCCTGGGTTCAAGTGATTCTCCTGCCTCAGCCTCCTGAGTAGCTGGGATGACAGGCATGTGCCATCACTGCCTGGCTAATTTTTGTATTTTTTTTTTAGTAGAGACAGGGTTTCACCATATTGGTCAGGCTGGTCTTGAACTCCCAGCCTCAGGTGATCCACCTGCCTCAGCCTCCCAAAGTGCTGGGATTACAGGCGTGAGCCACCACACTCAGCCTATCCAGATATTTTCAATGCACTGTGTGGAGGAGCGGGGGGCCCATCACCAGTCTTCATTGAGGGCTATTATTACAGGGGGTTTGCTGCCTGTGGGAGAGTGCTCTAAGTGCTTTTAAGAGGCTCTTCGATTTAATAATCCAGAGAGGTTGAGGCTCAAAGTGTACCTTCTGAAATATGTCCAGGTTCATAGAAAAATAAACAAATACAAGAGTTCTGACCAGCTATGTTACTGAACAGGCAACACATTTACATAGTTCTATGAAGACAGGATGCAAAGGTGTCCCTTAAGACTCCCACCCCACTCTGCTCTTTCCATCCCATCTTTATCCCTCTCACTTTTTCCTGTTATCACAAATAGGGGGTTATTTTAAAAATTAATATATTGTTTCTGGTATACACATAAATATATATTATCCTGTCCCCTGTTTCTTGCACAAAAGGCAGTATACTTGATAATTGTTCTGTCTCTTGTGTCTTCTCATAAGAATAAATCCCAGAGATCTTTCCCTACCAATACAGGGGGTAGGGTCCAAGCCAGAGAGAGGCTAGGGGTCTAACACCTGGCTGCTGGAGGGTAGGGGCAGGGGAGTATTCTCTATTTTTAATCAATGTGTCTGAGGCAAAGGACAAAGAGAAGAGGGAAACTCAGCCTGCACCCTCAATCCTAGGCTTGATCTTTGTTTCAAATATTTGAAGGAGGCTCTTGTAGTGGGTAGGGAAAGCCTTGGGTCAGGATTCCAGCCTGGAGCCACCCCTAGCAAGTGGGGGACCTTTAGCAAGTCTCTGACAGCAGCTGAGAGTCAGGGTTGCATCCACACAGGTGTTTAGGTCCCAGAGCATTTTCTTGCCTATGAATTCATTTGACATTCATAAGGCCCCGAAGACTCAGTGGCTTGATACAGGCGGTTTCTTCCTCCTAGAATGCCTTCCTTGCTAACTTGTCTTTTCCCAAAACTTTAATTCACACTCATTTCTAATCGCAGACCCTCTGGGAGCTTTCCCAGGCTGCTCCCTCCACGACTGCCTCAGCAAATCTTAATCCTCCCCATGCACCGTGATCCGCAGCAGTAGTCAGCACCTCGGACAGCGCCCGAGGCAGGTGGACCTTAGAGTAGAGGCCAGGTCCAAGGTCAATGGCAGACTCAGGACATGGGCAGGGAATAGCCCAGAAGGAGAGCCATCTCACTTCCTGGACACTGGCCTTGCACTTGGGGGCAGTGTGACCATGGGAAGTCCAGGCCTGTCATCTGCAAAGCTGGGGCTCAGGAGTCCCCTGGTTTCACAGAGCTGGTCCCTGAAAACACATCTGGTTTGTGAGAATCTCAGCCAGAACCCAGTTCTTGCTTCTTGGCAGATGTGGCTGAACCCCAGAAGGCAGGGGCTGGGCTGGGCTCTCCCCTCCCTGGTATCTTTTGCATGGTGGAGGTAGTGAGGCTCAGATTGAGGGGGAGCTGCAGAAAAGGAAAGGGGTACCAGTGGCCAGGGGCTTGCTGGGCAGCAGGGGAGTCAGGTATGGCCTGTGTTGCCTGAGGCCCCCATCCAGCTTCCTTGTATTCAGCATCATTGTGGGGCACTCTGGAGGAAAGAGCTGGGGGCTGGCCTCCAGGTGGGTCCAGCCACAGGGCTTTGGGATGGGTGCACCGTCCCTGCTCAGCTTCTCCAGCAGTGCTCATCCCTCCATGACTGCAGCATTCACCAGGTGGTCCCTGCCCCCGGCTGCACTGCTCGCTGGGCTCCCCTCGGCTCTTCGAGCTGCCCCGATAGCCCCTCGTGTCTCACTGCTCTACTTGGTACCCTCCACCTCTCCTTGCCTCAGCAAACTCTCTCTTCACTGAAGACAAGAGTCTTCACCCTGATTTGATCCATCTGAGTGGACTTCTGTTTCATGCCATGACTTTGACCTGAGGCAGCCAAGGACTTGAGATTTTATTCTAAACCCAACAGGAAACCATAGCCCTGTGTCCATGTATCCACCCACCCCACCATGGCATCTCCTCTGTCCTGTGGAGGAGACCTGCCATCGGACAGGGAGAATCCTGCGAGTGGGGGCCAGCCACGATCTCCACCTGGATGGGGCTGATGTGGGTGGGGCCAGCTGGGATAGAGGTAACTCCTGGAGAGGCCTCCCCACCCAGTAAGGTGATGATGTCCCTCCTCTGTGAGGAGACAGGAAGTTAATTCACGTAAAGCTTCTATGAATAAAATGGGGCCTCGTTAGTAGTGCCCATGCGGTGCAGCTTAGCAATGACCTCCATTCTGCATGTGGCGAAAGGGAGTGTCCCAGTCAGTGCCCTGTGCTCAGATCCGTGCACCACCCCCACTTCTCCTGCAGTGTATGGTGGGAAACTCAGTTTCTCAGGCTCTATTGCTCTCTGGCTCTGGGGGTTTTAGCTCAGGGAGCCAGTGGTGGAAGCTTATAGTGCAGGATGATGAGAAATCCACAGTGCATTCTCTCTGCCTGCAGTGTCCCTGGCAGCTGCCACGGGTCCTCCATGGCTCCTGCTCTGGCCGGGTGACCTGATCCTGACCTGCCTTCTCCCACTGTCTAAGGGTGGAGGCAGCTTCCTGTGCTCTTCCCATCACCTCCGTGACCAATGTTCTGGATTGAATTCCCTCTTCTAAATTCTCTCAAGTGTTAGTTATTTTCTGGCCATACCCCAGAGCTTAACTCGACATTAAGCTCAGAGAGGTTCAGCAACCCACCTAAGGGCACACAGCTAGTTATGGCCACTCAGGATTGAGTTCAATCCTGGCCCAAGCTAGCACCTGCCTTCCCACTGCTCTTCCCACTACGTGTTTTCTGGCCAGACCCCATGAGAAGTTAAGCTCACAGAGGTTCAGTAACACACACAAGTGCACACAGCTAGTTTGGGGCACCAGGAGCCAGGGGTTCGATTCTGGCTCAAGCTGGCATCTGTCTTCCTACCACTGTCACTTCTCCAACAGAGACAAGGGGAGGCTTCCTAAGGGCAGCAAGGTTGGAGCTGAGCCTCCAAGGAAGAGCTGGATTCAGCCAGGTGGACCAGGCAGGAGATAGGGTGGTTCCTGTTGGAGGACATAGCACCTGCAAAAGTGTGGAGGGGGCAAGTGGTGGGTTTGGAATGGATAGTGAGGACAAGGGGCTGCAGGGAGTGGGGCTGCACTGGGGAGGGTTGAGCCCTGCATGGGAGGGGCCCATCTTGGGAGGGTGAGCAGGGCCAGGGCAGGATCTGATTTGTGTTGGAGAAGATGGTTCTGGTTATGGATGGTGTGGTCTGTGGGGCCAAGAGTGGCCCCAGGGAGGCCCTGAGAGGCTATGGTCTCTGTCCCAGGTGAGAGATCACGGTAGCCTAGGCCAGGCTTCTGTCTGGAAACCAGAAGAAACTGCAGGCCTAGGAGATAATCATGATCATTGGGGAAACATTTGTGGTATAGATACGGCACTGTGTGGGATTGAGCTCCTCCAAAATTTGGTGTAAAGAAGAAAATCATCAGTCATTTCCAGGGAAGCAGTTAGGGAAGGTTGGGGCAAATGGATGGCTTTCCAGGGCAGGTGTCATCTGACAAGCTTCAGCATTCGTAGCTGCTCACTCATCGGTCTGCCGCTGGCCAGTCCTGTCTGCAGATTGTGAGGGAGAGGTGAGCGAGCCCAGGGCAGTGGGGAAGGGCACTCCAGGCCCAAGGAGCAGCGTGAGGAAGAAGACTCAGAGGTGGCAAGGGAGCTTGCTGCATCTGGACAGCAGGGGCAGCAGAGAGCACAGGACCTCGGAGGCGAGTGGGCTGGAGGGGCCAAAGAGTTGCAGCCCAGGCTGAGCCCCAGCTGGATGGGCTCTCTGCTCAGTCTGTTCCTGGCTTTTGGTATTTTTTTCTTCCTGATACTCCTGAGGACCAAGCTGCTTGTAGGGAGGGTCTGGCAGCTGCCACTCAGATCTGGGCAGCAGGTGGGGTATATTTACCTGCACCTGGGGGTATCGGCCTGTACCCCAACTTTGCTCATGTGTACCTCCCTTGCTGTGCCCATGAGGAGAGGTGACACAGAGGGAGTGCCAAATTGTTTGAATGTCTCAGAGCTTTATGGCTGAGTACAGATTATAGGGCTGCCCTGCTTGCCCCTACCCCCTGCCTGATTTGAACTTCACCTGACCACTGCCTCCCCGCAGGGCTCTTATCCCCGTTATGCAGAGGAGGAAGCTGAGGCTTGGGGGCCTCTGGGACGTTCCCAAGACTCCACAGCATTGCTCTGTCTCTCCCTTGCTGTAGGCAGAAATCCTCTCTTGAATCCAGTCTTCTTCCCCAGGGTTCCCTGATGATCTAGGGTACCCACCATGTCTACTTTCTTCCTCCGGCTCTGATTGGCGGAGCCCTGAGTGGGGAAAGTCCAGGAGCTGTAGGAGGAGCCCAGTCTGGAGTTGGCCACATCTGCAGATTGTGCGACCTTAAGGGGTTATTGTCCCTCTCTGAACCTCAGTTTACTCAGCTGAGAAATGGGCGTTTCTCACAGGGTGGCTGTGGGACTCTCCCCCCATCCAGGGCTGGGCACCGCTCAGCTTCCTGCCTCCCTCCTGGGGTGGTGCTGCCCTTGGGGTTCCATCACCTGGACCCGAAGGGGGTCACAGCCTCCCATGCCCCTTCCTCCGCCAGCCCCAGCTCAACGCTCCAGAAAATCTGCCTAGTCAGGTTTGAATGGGGGAGAGCCAGCCAGCCAGCATGTCTGGGTGGCGAGAAAGGCTATTTTGGGAACAAGCCGGGGAAGGAGTGTTTTGTTTTGTTTGCTCCTCGTGATTACAAGAGGTGGCAGAGTCCTGCTCCTGCTCTTGGGCACCGAGTGAGGTCTGGGTGAGGGCTGGGGAGGGAAGGAGGGACACGCTTCTCTGAGATGGACTGTCAGGCTTCTTGACAACCCGAGGCAGCATGGGTCTGCAGCCTGACCCCCTTCCCTTGTCACTGTCAGCTTGGTCCCAAGCAGTATCTGAGGGAGGGGAGTGGGGGCGAGGAGCCTGGAGAAACCAGGGCACTTGAATCTTGACACCAGACTTTTATCTCCAGTTCTGGTGCCTGCCCCAGCGCCCGCCCCCCCATCCATTTCTGTCCACTGGAACTGCCTCTTTAGCCAACCACCTATCCATCGTGCATTTGTCCATCCATCACTCATCTCTCCATTCAGTGCCCCCACCTGCCATCCTCTCGCCCATTTTTCCACCTACTCTCAAGCCGCCCACCTCTGCGCGCACCCAGCCATCCTCTGGCCCCAGCGGCCCACTGCAGCTGACGTCACAGGGACTCTGTGCATCTGGAGCTGGGCCCCGGGGTAGCATGAACAAGCTGCTGATCTGCCTCCCCCACGGAGGCCATGAGTAAGCAACCAGTGTGGCATGTAACGCACGTCTTTGTGGATCTTATGGTATCCTCAGGTGCCTGGAAGGATTAGCACAGGGAACTGCATAGAGGCCCATGTGAAAGAGGGTGACAGTTTAGCTGTAGCCTGGGGGCTACCATGGAATCTGCCTGTTCCCTGCCTGAGGGAAAAGCCTGGCAGGGGGCTTTGAGGTGGGAAGGGGTCTGTTGTCTGGTTGGGGGTGATCAGCCAGGAAGCCAGAGGGTCTGGAGCTCAGGAAGCAGGTAGGGATGGGTCAGACAACACCAGAGCCTGAGCGGGCAGGGCGTCTGCTCATTGGCTGTGGTCCTTGGGAAGAAGCCTTGGCAGGGTCTGGCCATGCTCCAGGCCAGTGTCCCGTTCAGCAGCTCTGCTCTCTGACCAGGCAGAGCAGTCCCCAGATGAAGGGGGCTGAACGCTGCAGGTCACTGGGGCACCCAGTGGTCTGACAGCTTGTGTTTTCCATGTAAATATTAAAAACACTCCCCGGAGCCTTCGCTGGATATACCGGCAAAACATTCAGACAAACCTCAGCTATTCCTCAGTGACTCTCTTATTTACAGTTTTCTTTTTCCTTAAATAACAGCGTCATCCTTTTCCTAACCAGAAAGCTCTGTTCCTGAGACAACTGACCTGGCAAGGTCCTAGGCAGGGGATGGGGTCAGAGTCCAGGCCAAGTACCCACTTGCCTGGCCCCTGAGCCATGGACTTGCCCACCCTGGGACTCTACTTCCCCTGGGTGGAAGAAAGGAACATGGGCCTTAGCTCTGGCCCCTTCTGTTCTGAGGCTCTGGGGTTTGGGGACTTAGGACTGGAGAGGTCCTTGGCTGCCCGGAGCAAAATTCCCATGAGGGTGTCACCCGAGCTGAGCTGGCTGGTGGGAGGAGTGAGCTCGGCGTGGGCCTCTGGACAGTGTGGAAGATGGATTTTTCTTGAGCTGATAATGCCGCCTCGTGTTTGTAGAGCGATTTATGGGTTTTGAAAGCACTTTCCCTTGTGTGGTCTGATTTGCGTTCGAGTATCTATTAAACAAGTGTCTGCATTTAGTGGTCAGTGGGAGCCAGGTCCAGGCCCTTGGGGTGAAGGAGGGGGTGGGGCTGGACCTGCTCCCATCCAGGGCTCAAATTCCCATGAAGCATCTCAGCCACACCCCAGAGCTGCTGGAGAGAACAAGAGGAAGTTGCTGGGGGGTCTCTGCTGGGGGAGTTCTGAGTGCAGACCATTGGAATGATAGACCCAGAAACTGGGAGGAGGCTCACTTGCAGGGGGTTGGGGAGGGGCTAGATCAGGCAGGCACTCCAGGTAGGGGTCCTCAAT
Source organism: Cacajao melanocephalus (assembly GCA_963573385.1). Taxonomy (NCBI): domain Eukaryota; kingdom Metazoa; phylum Chordata; class Mammalia; order Primates; family Pitheciidae; genus Cacajao; species Cacajao melanocephalus. The sequence goes on along the minus strand of CAUYLG010051517.1, from coordinate 136,877 downwards.
TTTGCTTAGGCTTAAGCAATATGTCACAAAGAAATTTTAGGTACTGTTTTGATTATGTTATGATAAAGCCAAATGTGTGTAAATATATTCATAACATTTTCTATTTCTGGCCATATATCTGTGGCATCTTATAATAAAATTCATTTAAAAAGAGGGCTCTCGGCCATTTGGAAACTCAGTCTGGAACCAGAGGCTGACAGGGCTGGTGGCATCCGTAATGCTTCTTCCTTCAGCCTCCTAGTAACCTCCTGAGCAGCTGGGCTGGGCGCTGCACCCCATCAAATCCACAGCCTGGCAGCATTTGAGCGCTGGGGTGCTGGCATGGTGCGGAAGGGGGCTCCTACATGGTACATGATCGGGGACAGCAGCAAATTGCCAGCATTACACACAATGCTTGTATGTGTGCAGCTGGCTGCGTCAGCCCCTGCCCTCAAGATGTTGGATTCTGACTTCAGGACAGAAGGTAGGGACGGAACTCTTGTGAGGAAGCTGAGACCATGGTCCTGCCCCTGTCTGGCCTCTGCAGCTTCAGGCACTGAGGGGCTCACCGAATCCAGGCCCTAGGAGCTCCTGGAGCGTACCACCTGCCAAGGGGCGCTCCCACAGCAAGTAGCTGACAGCGTTTGGCTGCCTGGTGCTCTGTGTATTTATGGACCCATAAAATATTAAATAATCATCACACAGCACTTTTTCTTCTGAAAGGCCTTTAAGGTCCATATTTCCCCCATTTGGAAGGCAGAACAAATAACCATTGAATCAACCTTCAGCTCCCGGCTGGAAAATCCTGCCCCTGGTGGAGCGCCAGGGAGGGCAGCCTGCCCTCACCCTCAGAGCATGAGTGGAAGGCTCTTCTGCTTACAGGGAGGGGGCACAGGTATGAGGCAGAGACGGAAGACCCCCACATGCATGTTCGCAGCCCCCCATATGTACCCCTGGATGCCCAGGTGTTGCTCCTTAGATACCTTGACAGAGAACAAGGACATAGAATCCCAGAGCCTCCATGGGCTCAGGAGCAAGCACTGGGCTTGGAGTCAGGAGACCTGGGAGAGAATCTGCTTGGAACAGGGCCTTGAGGAAACCAGTTCCCAGTTGGCCCTTGCTTGGGATTCTGAGCTGTTGGGGCCACCTGTCTGCTGGGAGGGAGGGCTCACTGTCGTGGAAGCATTGGGGTGGGTGTTTTTCACTGTCCCTGCTCTGCTATCATCTCTATAATCTCTGCAAGCTGGGGATCATGTGCCCCAGCTCTTGGGAGCGTTGAAAGGAGGACATTTGAGACTCCAGCTAGTAACACAACGCATTCACAAGATGGGGAAGTTCAGGAGATCAGATTTCAGGTCCTTAGGCTCCAGATACACAAAGAATGTCAGACAGCTAAGGGCAGGAGGTCAGGTGCTTCTGTCTGCAGCTGGGAGGACATGGTGATGGGTGAGTCTCTCTGGGACTCGGACCACAGCATTTGGTACCCATTCCAGATCTGGGGATAATGACTCCAGATCACAGAGTCCCTTAGATCAATAGCAGGGAAGGACTTGGGCCAGGGGGCAATACAGCAGTCCTATATAATGGTGTCGGCCATATTGCCTTCATTTTAGCGATAGCATGATTCCTCCTATTCTCCAATACATGAGAATTTCAACAAATATTTATTTTAAATCCCAATCCCAGTACTCTTCCGCTAATTAGTCTTCTTCTGGCAGCAGCTGGGAAATCGGCCCAATTCGGCCTCCATCCTTGACTCCCATCCATCTGCTATGGAAGATCCAACTCCAGTCTCAGCCCTACTCCATTCGAGCACAGTCATTGCTGCAGGGTTTTTTTTTACTCATCCGGTTCCACCATTTACTAGAAAACAGCCATCCAGACCATCACATGGTGTCTAGGAGCGATCACCACTCTATTCTCAGCAGTCTGCTCCTAGCTGTGACTGATGACCTCGTCCCTTCCTGTTACTACAGAGTGTGGAGCCACAGGTGGCCCAGTGTGGTTGCCATGCCCATCTGTGGTCAGGGGGTGGGACTGATCAGCAGCCTCCACCAGGAAGAAGAATGAGAGGATATGTGGGCGGGGTGGGGGGGGTCCCACTGGTGGAGGGGCAGTGCTATGTGGGCTTCACACTGGTGTTTCTGACCATGCAGGTTGAATGGATCTTCAAGGTGCCTTTGCTCCAGCCCCACCTGGCATATTTGGGGAACTGCTCAAGGGAAGCTCCTAGGCTTGCAGCTAGGAAGAAGCAGAAGGGGATGGAAGGTGCACTCCCTGACCTGCAGCCCAGCCCTCTTCTGCATCCACCTTGATATCCTGGGGCTTTCAGAATTCATAGGAGCAAACATTCTCAGGGGTGGGAGGGGCTCTGAAGGCCACCCAGGCTCATCCTGAACCATGGCAACATCACTTCCAAGGGTGTTGAGGGGCTGGTGGCCTCTGCTCCAGAATCCCCTAATGAGGATGGCCGGGCTCAGCTCCCTGAAGGCCATGGGGCTGCCTTCTCTGCCAGGCAGAGCACCTGCAGCCACATCTTGGGAAAACTTCTCATTTCCCAGGGACGTGTGGTTGTTGACGTTTACCCTGGTGCAGATGCAAACTTCTGTCTCTGTCCAAGTCAGTGCCAGCCACTGCCTGCACATGAGTCAGATGCTCAGGGACCCTGGAGTGGAGAGGGGATGTGGTCCCTGGGTGCACTCTTTCCCCCTCCTCGGGGTCTACTTATTCAGGTAGGGGAAGAGCAGGAGGGTGAGGGAGTGGGGAGAGGAGCAGCAGGCAGAGGCACCCAGGTGCACACAGGGGACCCAGTTCTGCTCAGCTCCTGCCCCCGTCCCGAGTCGGTGCCCACCCTTGGGCTCTTAGGTGCTCTGTTCGTAATCATAGTAGGTGTTTAATAAATCCCTGTGTGTGCTGGGTGGATGCATGTTCAGGGTGAGATGTAATGGAGGCTTGCAGGGATGGGAATGTTGCCTGTAGCTCCAAGCTGCGCAGTAACATGAATGAGCTAAGGCTCTGCCCGGTTAGCAGAAGGTGCTCCCACCTTGCCCCTATGCTCTGTTCTTCAAACAGCAGCCAGCATGATTCCCTGAAAAGCCACCTCAGATGCTCTGCTTTGGATCTTACTCTGGGGGAGATGAGAAGCCCCAGGGGAATTTTGAGCCAAGTTCTTTTCATGGCCACGGGCCCCACGTGATCTTAACTTGCCTCCCAGGTGTTCCTGGGAGGCTGCTCTTGCCATAGGGCCTTTGCAACTGCCACTTCTTTTCCCCCAGGTAGATGCCTGGCTCACTCCCCCACCACCTTCAGGGATGCGACACAGAAGAATCTTCCCTGGGTGTCCCTTGCACACCTACCTGTTTCCTCGGGGGGTACAGAATTCCTGCTCCTCCTTGTCCAAGGAGCCGCTGCTCCAGCATTAATTCCCTTTCAAGCAGTATCACTTTGTTCTTGGCCGTATCCCCAGACCTAAGAACATGTTAGGGGCTCAGTAAATATTCTTCAAATGAATGACTGAGGCAGAGAAGTTAAGTGATTTTTTTTTTCCCCAGGGTTACACAGCTGAGAAGTGGTAGGCTGGGACTGGAAGCCAGGTAGTGCTGTCCTGGAGCCAGATCCTATTGTCCTGCAGGTACTGGGGAGCCATTGAAGGCTTTTGAGCAGGGAAGTGCGTCTGTTGCACAGTGCAGGAAGAAGGAACCAGGGGTGGGAGTAGCCTGACAAGGAAAGACGGCATCCAGGCATGTGTCTGCCCCAGGGGTGGGTGGTAAGGTCCACGGTAGGCAAGGCAGAGGCACGGACCCAGTGAGGGATGGCGCGTGTGCAAGACACATCTGGGAGTGACTTTAACCCAACCCGAAGACTCTCTGGTTTTGCTAAATCCTCCCTCTTTCTACACCCCTAGTGTCCACTTGTAGCCAGCCCCCAAATCAAAGGGCCCAAGCTCCCCTCTGGAGCCTCCCGGTGCCCCAGGCTTCAGGGCTTACATAATTAAACACACACTTCTGACGTGCCACTCTGGCCAATTTTCCAGATCTCATCTGCTTGAAAATCCTGTCATTTTCCACCAGCTGAGTTACAGTGAAAAAGGATAATTTAACTGGAGTACATCCATCTTCAGTGAAAGTGAGCAATTCTGGCCCATCTGTAGTTGAAGGTCCTGAACTACAGAGTAAATGGCATGGGAGGGGAGGCCACAGCATCGGGGATGGAGAGAAAGCTCCTCAGCGGATGAATATTAGCTCAGCATTCTTGAGTTGGGTTGGGTTTGGTTTCGAAAGAGTGTTCATGGAAGTGAATTCTGAAAATTAACAGAAGTAATTTCTTAGGCGTCCAGTGGCTTTCTTCCCCTTTGTACGCTAAGGTGATTACCTGTCACAGGGAAAATATAAGCTGCAGGTTAAAATCCAGGAAAGGCAGTGGGGGAGATGGGATCGACACCCTATCCAGCCCCGAGGCTGCACTCCAGCCCTCATCTACCCACAGTACTTGTCATTGGCAGCCGGTGCCACCCAGTGCCAGCCAATTCTGCCCATCAGGGTACAGGGGCCTGGTGGTGGGCACCTTGAGGGCAGGGGCCATGCTGTTACTCATCCACCAGCTGGGGAAGCATTTGCTACTGGTGAATCCCACTTGCAGAAGGCTCTAGGCTGAGACACAGCTGCTCAGTGACAGGGCTGGTGCTGTTGGGTTTTATGATCAATAGTCAGGGACTGGCGAGTTCCCGAATTTGTGTGCTGGGCTAGTGTCCCGTCCTCAGTCCAGAGAGACAAGGGGCAGGCTGGAGGGCCACATCAGGGTGACATGGCAGTCATCTCTGTCTTGCATGGGTTGTTGTGATAGCATCCCCTCATTTTCATTGAGAGAGTATGCTTCAAAAAATTAACGATTTTAAAGTGTAAAATTCAGTGGCATTTTGGGCATTCCGTGTCTTGCAGCCATTACCTCTGTCTTGCTCAAAAACGATATTTTTTTTACTCCAAAATAATAGCCCATCCCCACTAGCAATCACTCCTGTTCCCTCCTCCCCAGCCCCTGGCGACCTGTGATCCACTTTCTGTCTCTGTGGATCTGCCTGGTGTGGACCTTTCCTATCGGTGGAATCCTGTGCTAGGCGACCTCCCATGTGTGGCTTTCTTCACTTCGCATTAGGTTTTCGAGGCTCACCCGTGTGGCAGTGTGTCCGTGCCTCCTTCGTTTTTATGGTCACATAATATTCCATTGTAGGGATCAGATTCCATGTCTTGTTTGAAGGAGTTGTTTTTCTTCCACCTTTCGGCTAGAGTGCTGCTACGCACATTGGTGGACAAGTGTGTGACTCTTGCTCTCCATTCCTTTGAGCATATTCCTAGGACTGGGATTGCTGGGTCACGTGGCAATTCTAGGTTTAACTTTTTGGGAAATCACCACACTGCCTTCCACAGTAGCTGTACCATTTTCAGTTCTGGGATTGCCTCCTGAGAGGGGGTAAGGGCAGAACGGAGAGACCTGAGATCTTTTAAGGTGGAAGTTAAGACAGGTCCCTTTGGGGCTCAGAACTCTGCAAGCTCCTTGTCTCTCTGAGTAAAAGCCAAAGCCCTTACAATGGCCCTGAGACCCTGTGACCAGGTCCCTGTGACCTCCCTGCCATCATCACCGCCACCTCCTCTCCAGCTGTACTTGACTGCACTGTCCTCTCTGCCCTCCTCCAGCAGGCTGGCATGTAGGTATCTCGGGGCCTTTTCATGGCTGTCCCTTAGCCACAGGGGTCACTGTGGGGGAACATCCCACGTGCACATCCAGCCGTCTGTCCTTTCATATCATTTGTTGTTCATCATGCTGGGTGTGCACTGCCTCCCGCCTAGCCATCTCCCCACGCGAGAATCTGAGCTGCACAAAGGCAAAGGCCTTGTTTTCTTCGCTAAGAATCCCATATGTCTACAGCTGTGCCTGGCAAACAGCCGGTGCTCATGGGCTGTTTGTTGAACAGCGGAATGAAGATACCGATGGGGTAGCTTCCTTCGTAGACCTATAACCAACCACCCCCAGGCTCCTGGCGATGGGGAGCCCGGGACCTTCAGAGCTTCTCCACCCCAGCTCCTCCATGACTTCTTCCCAGGTGCCATCCTGGGCCCACTCCACCCTGTGGGTGCGCCCCTAAAAGCACACACTCTCAGAGCCCAGCCTTCCAGCCTCAGACCTGCAGAGCCTCCTGCCGCCAACAGAGGGCGGGAGTGGTCACTTGTGTAGGGTCTGGGAGCCCAGTGCGCAGATGGACCCAGCCCACCTTCGTGTGCACTGCACACCCCACCTTGTGCACGCGTTTGGGCTAGTGGCCAGCATTAGGACAGGGAGCCAGGGGGGCCCATTAGAGATGATAGAGCTGCACAGTCATCCTTTTGGGGAGCCACGGCTGGCTGCTTACTGTGTTAAACTAAGAGGTACTGGTTGGTGCTGTCTATGTTTCTGCTATGGGCATTTTGAGTCCATTTATAGGAATTCACGTTTGTTATGACTTATTTCATCTTGCTAGATTCAGGATTTCAAAAGATATCAAAAGTCTGGCCAGAACCGTCAGATAGCATTCATTCATTCATTCATTCAGTCAGCAAATAGTCCCTGGAATCCCTGTTTGCCCAGCGACTATAACGTAGTACTGTCTTTAGGGCACTGTCCATTTACTGGTGGGCTGTACCTCGCTGCACTGTGTAAGAGGGTGCTTCTGGGTCATGATCTGAATCACTGATGAAAAGTATTGCTCAGGTCAAGTCCAAGATAGAGCCCTGGGGCTTGCCCCTGGAGACCTCCTTTCATGCTGACCTTTGGCCACAAGAATCTCTGTTCTGCTTATTTATCAATGTTCAGAAGCCACGGAGCTGTCATCTGCCCATGATCACATGTCTTCTCTACGGGATGCTGGAAGAGGCTCAGAAATGGGAGAATTTGGCAAAGTGTCTGTTGCTGGTCTTGGGCTTTGCAAAATGGAACCAGCACAGGGCTGGTTGGAGAGGAAGGTGGTTCCATGTGCTCCAAAGTTAAGAAGGGTGCTGTCCACAGCATTTCCAGAGGGGTGCGACCCTGTGGCTCCTGCTCGCAGGCAGGGCTTTGGGGAGGTGACATCTAGCTGAGTCCCTGAACACTGGATCCAGTTCCAACTTGACAAGTATACGGGCAAGGAGCCTGTGGGAAAGCAAGCTGCTGGGCATGAGGTGAGGGAAGCTGTGAGCATCCCCAGGGAGTGTCTGAGCTTGCTGGGAAGGGGTAAGAACAGGACATGTGTGGGGCACCAGGCTAAGGAGTAAGGTGCCATCTCAGTAGTGCTGGGGGGCCTTTGGGATAGGGTTTCTGGCACAGGCAGGGCAGTGTCTGGACTGAGGCTTAGGAAGCTCCCTCTTGCTGCCCTGTGGGTGGAGGCCAGTGAGCAGGCAGGAGGAGGGGCCAGGCGATGGCTGATTCCTCCTGTGCATCGCCCGGGGCTAATTGGCTCCAGGTGCTTTGAGAGCCTTTGGCTGAAGCTGTCTGCAAAACAAGCCTGTGCCAGGCTGCTGGGGCAGGTCCAGGGCTCTAGAGTGTATGGGTTGGGCAGGAGGGAGGGGACTGTCATCCAGCACGTGGGCCCTGTGTCGGGCTTCGAGTTTTCAAAAGCACCTTGTCTTGTAGGCCTTTCTGCAGCCCTGTGGGGAGGTGGTACTGGCCTCAATGGACAGACAGGAAAGGCATGGGCTGTGGAAAGTCCCAGTTCTTCCACTGCTTGGCTATCCCAATTTGGACCCTGAAGGCCCCTTCCCGGGCCGTGCTGAGGGCAGGTGGGCATAGGTGGGAATGAATGGGCAGCCTCTGCCCTCTAGAACTGAATCCTTGAGTCCGGTGGTCCTTGGGCTGCCTGGGCCAGTCTGAGCCTTCAGAAGGTGAAGGGACCCTAATCCCTTCTTGCAGGTGGGGCTGCTGGGGCCCTGACAGATGAGGTGCCCCAGGTCTTCCTCGGGCCTACAGCACCTGGAGAATGCCTCCCTGGGCCCCTTTCTGGACTCCGGAGCACTTGGTGGGTGCCCCTGCTGGAAGGGGCTGTGGTCTGTGGCTTGCACTCTTTCTTAATTTTGGGTCAACAAAAGCCTACATGGTGCAGGAGGGAAGCCACCCCGTGCATGGGTCTGATGCCAGCCTAAGGCATCTGCAGCCACCTTGTGCCTGGTGCTAACCTCCTGGGGGCTTGGTTGGCCAGCCTGTGTCTGTCTGCACCGTGGGTGGGGATGGAGGGGGAGGCACAAATAGATCAGAGATGGCAGCAGCCTCTGGAACAGGGGGCGGACAGCTCTGTGGGGGAGGCAGGGCTCTTGGCAGAAGTGCACTGGCAGTGCCGGGGCCCAGCGGAGGTGGCCTGAAGCCCGGTCAGTGCCTGAGTGGGCACTGCTGCAAGGCATGCTGGGATTGTGGCAGCCAGAGGGCAGTGAGGCTCTGGGGGAGGATAGGGTGGGAGCACCCTAGGAGGCAGGCTGGCTGGTCTGGTGCCATGGGCCTGAGTGGCCCTGGCTGGGAAACCATCTGTGCTACCCAGGTCCACCGAGTGGGCTCCCAGAACCTCAGTTTCCTCATCTCTGAATGGGAGAAGTGACGCCCACCTGAGGGCACGAATCTGAGCCTCAGAACCCACTCAGTGTTCTAAACCCGTGCACGCCGGAGCCCACCCTGAGCTGCTTCTGGCTGAAAAACCCTGCCCTGGAATATGGTCTCAGCCATGGGCTGAGATCCATTAATGGGTCATGAAATCAAGTTAGTGGGTCACAGCTAGAATATTAAAAAACAAAACAGAGCAGAATGGAATCAGATAATAGAAAAGGAAAAATGGGAGCCCACTGGAAGGAGAAATGTTCTGTGGACATTGGCTGAATATCCATGGCTACTGCGACAGGAGTTGAGGACGTTTCTTGCTCTGGGTCAGGTCAGCCAGTCTGGGTATGGATGTCCACTCTGCTTCCTACAAGCTGCGGACACTGGTTCTTTCCCCATCAGTTGAACAGGGACAATAGGGAAAATAATGGCACCTATATTCCATAGTGACTGGGAAGCCCTTACTGCAGTACCTTGCTTGGGTCTGGCCCTTCCTAACCACAGTCATCAAACCAGAGTTATAGTTATTTCAGCAATGCTACTGCTTCTTGAGCATGGGTATCGTGGCAGAGGTGGAGACCACAATCACCACCCTCCTGGGGCCCGGGTCTAGGCAGACATCACCCCAGGTCCAGAGAGCTGTGGGAAGGGCACCCCCACCCCACTTCCATGGTGCAGAGGAAGTGGGTTTGGCTGACCCTGGAGGAGGTGGCCGTTGAACCAGGGCTTGTAGATGGGAGAGGCTTTGGCCAGGGGTCCTGGGGGAGGAATTTCAGGTACAGACTGGAGGGAGCAGAGGCCCCTGAGACCCCTATGCATCTCAGGGGTGGGGTGGGGGCTGCCAGCAGCCTGGTTGGACTTGAGCCCTAGAAGGGGAAGCCACGGGTTTGTCCAGGTGACAGCTGCCAGGGGACACCTGCGCCCTGCTAAGGGCCAGCATCATGGCTTCGGCTGTTGACCCAGTGCCAAGCCCTGGGCCCGCCCCTTGGCCCATGCATGGTGAGCTTGGCCCAGGAGGGGCATCTTGAGGATCTGGAAAGCTCCTGTGTCCCTCAGTCCCTGCAGCCCCTTCCCGTGAATCCTGGGACCCCTGGGGTTGGTCTTGCTGCAGCTGAGTCCTGAAGGGGGAGGATGTTTGATGTCATTTCCTCCAGGGAGCCACCTGGAACCCCCTAGTCTGAGTGAAAGACGTTGGGGAATAGAAATGGCTTGGAGACCCAGACAGAGGTGGGGGTCGTGGCCAGCAGAGGGTGGAGATCCATGGTGGAGGGCATTGAGAGGGGACTCGACTAGCTGGCTATTTGGGTTTTAGGCTGTGGCTGAGCCTGGTGCTGGCGTGCAGCCCCCACTTTATGGGGCAGTGACAGGAATAGAATGGGGGAATTAGAATCCCCCCTTGTCCCATGAGGAAGCTCATGTCCTTTGCAGGCTGGTTCACTCCTTGCCTGGCGCAGGGGGTAGGGCAGGGAGACCACAGAGCCTCATGGGTTTTGGGGCACTGGCTTATCAGTGGAGGGAGGGGTTCTGAGGGTGACGGGGGACAGGAGCTTGTCTGATCATAGGACACGAGTTCTGATCCTTCACCACCTACCCCAATCTTGCTCTGCTGACAGCAATGCTTTCTGGGGTCTCCTGAGCAGATGCAACAAAAACACCCCCCACTGCTCAGGCTCCCTGTGGGGGTTGCCACTCTCCCTGGCATCCCCTCTTCCTGAATTTGCTCTAGGTGATGCTACACAAACAGTGCCATCCTCCTTGCCTACAACTCCCTCCTGCCCTGGCCTGAGCAGGCCCTGTGGGGGCTAGAGGGCCCATCCATGGCTCCTTCCCCAGGGCTGGATGTGGATCTCAGGAGAAGCAGTGGTGGAAGTGGCTGCTCCCCACTGAATCCCTGCATCTGTGCTCCTTGCCCAGGTGTGCCCAGTCAGGTGTGCAGGGAGGGGCCTTCCAGGGCAACACCTCCTCCTGTTTTGACTCGGGGGTTTCAGGATGACTTCCTGCGGGTAGCCCCCAGGGACTGTCCCCTTGCCAGGCAGAAGCAGGATGTGTGGGAAGGCTTGACCTTTTTGTAAAGAACACATTGTTTGCTTTTGAGCTTACTAAAATTGTGCATTGTTTTTGATTGCAACAAATGAGTGCATTTCGGTTTTTAATTTTGTTGCTTTGGTGCCATTTCCAAGTTTTTTTTGGGGGGTAGAATTGCCTTCATCCAGTGACCTCTGGTCCCAGCCATGTTCTTCGTCTCTCCTGTCCCAGCAGTTATCTTTGACAGAGCCACTGCATTTGCACAGGCTGCTCTTGGTGGGGAATGAAATTCAGCTGCTTTTAATTTTAGATGGGGAGAGGGCTGCTCCTGTGTCACTCATGTAACTGGGATTATAGGAGTGGAGGACACTTTAAAGTGCCTTCTCTGACAGAGGAATCTGTTCTAGACTATCTTGGATGAGTGCGCCTCTGTCCCTAGCTTGCATACTCCCAGTCATAGGGAGCTCCCTACCTCACCAGGCTACGGCTGGCTGGCCCCCATTCCTGAGCTGAGGTGGACATCTGTATGGCAGAGCCCGAGAGGAGGCCTGTGCATCACAGAAGCTGATCTCTGCTGGTGGGCAGCCCTTCCAGTGACTACCCTGAGTGCTTGCTCTGTCTCCCGCTGGACATCAGCATGGCCCAGTCCTCAACCACACTGCAGCAGCATCAGGGCAGTGCACTGGACTCACCAGACTCCCCCAGGAGGGCAGCCATGTAGCAGGCACAGCAGGGACAAGGGCTCCGAGGGAGGGGAGGCTCAGTGCAGCCGGTGAAGACGCGGCAGTGAGGTGTCCTGGAAGGCAGGTGTGCAGCAGAGAGTGCGGGAGCAGGCCGGAGCACTAGGGCAGAGCAGGGGGCCACCAGCATCTGGAGAGGCCCTCCGTGTGCCACACCCATGTTGGGCGCATGTCAGCAGGCTCTGGTCATCGCAGCTGTCCACCCTGTTCCACCTCCAGAACAGTAATGGTCATGATGCCCATTTCAGGGGCTCAGGATGGCTAAGGAGCACCAGGACCCTGGGCCCCAGGTCACTCCAGTCACTTGGCTGGCTTAGTTATCCAGCTCAAGCCCTGTGTGCTGCCAGGGTGGGCTCTTGGCTGCAGGCAGGAGAGAGCTGGCATGATTTTAGGAGGGCAGGATGGGAGAGGGAGGTTCTCTGAGGAGGCTGGGAGCCCCAGAGACGACAGCCCCATGCTGTGAGGGCACCCTGAGTGAGCCGTTCCTGCAGGGTGGCCTAGGCCCAGGGTTCTCACCACAGTACCCACTGCTACCCCCAGCAGTGCAGGTTGCAGGGTGCCTTCACCCAACAGAAGGCACTCTGGTCATGGCCCCAGGGTTGGAGAGGATAGAGAACCTACCTCACCTTGTCATGCCAGACCCCTTCTTGGTGCCAGGCCCTGGGCAGGGCGATTCCCTGTTGATCTCATTTAGTCCTAAGAAACCAATAAACATGAAACACAGGTATGAAAACAATTCTTGAAAATCTGTGATTCAGCAATAAATATGCTTCCTGACTGAGGCATTCAATAACGAGAGCTACCGGTGGGCCTGGAAACTCCAGTGAGCTCCGAGTGACGGTGCACGTCTGCAGCGCCCAAGACGTCTGCACCCGCAGAGCATGGCATGAAAATACAGCTTGTTTCTGGGGATGACGCAGCAACAAGAAATGCTAAATTTCAGCCAGAGGGCGGTAGAAATGAAGGTGGTGGGTTTTTCCCCATCCCAATTCTTGGACCCCTCCTGAATTCTACTCAGAGCTGCCAAGGATTCAGGAGCCCCGTCCAGAGTTGGCCTTGGCCAGCCCCGCAGGGCAAGGGGGAGCATGGTTACAGGATGCTCAGGCCCTGGTGGCTTGGGGAGCAAGTGTGTGACTGGGACACATCAGAGAAAGTGCAGTGCGTCACGCTAAGGGCTCTGACGCTGGTGAGCAAGGGGGCTGTGGAGCCCAGCGAGGATACCAACCCAATCTAGGGTGGCTAGGGAGAGGACCCCAGGTCTGTTCTCTTGGAGAAAGGAGTGTGGGGTGTCGGTGTCACAGGCTGTGGGACTAGCACATCCACAGCCCAGCACTCTTGCTCAGCTTGGCTCATCCTTGGAATGGGAGATGCACAGTGTGCCAGGGGCTTGGGGGGTGTTTGGGGTAGGATGAGAGGCAGGTAAGTCTGGTGGCAGACTAGGGTTCTAGTCACAAGCCCCGCCGCTGATGTGCGGAAGCGATGCTTTACAGATGAGAAGGTCACTTGCATCACCTCCTCCGAACCTCACGGAGATTAGCATGGCACCTGGGGTACACAGACAGGGCATGTTGGCTGGGGCTGGAGAGGGTCCTGAGCCCAGGAGGCCCAAGATCCATCTGAGTCTGGCCTGGGAGGCTGGATAGGAGCCAGGGCTGGGTGTGGCATGAGGCAGGTATTGGCTCATGGGGCAGCCTGGCAGGAAGTGGGTAGAGGCTAGTTTGGGAATCAGGCAGGCCCCCATTGTCACTGGGCCCCAGCCTTCACAGTCACACCCTCTTCTGATGCCATCTCTATGATGGGGCAGAGCTAGGGTCCTTAGCACGCCTTGCAGGGGCAGACGCTGAACCTAGAGCCAGCAATGTAGCGGCGCTGGTCTTCCCAGGGCTGGCTTGTGCCCCTGCAATTAGCAGGTGGGCAGGCTGGGGAGGTTGTTTTGGGGCCTCAGCCTGGTCCCTGACATGAAGTCTGACACTTCAGGGAAGCTAGAGTTTTGTCACCCAGAGACTGGGCTTCAGAAGCATCAGGAGGCTGCAAGTCCTGACACGAATGTGCTTTTTGAGCCTTTTCTTGTGTCGTGTGGTGCTGCTCCTTGTCACATGCCAGGCCCAGACTCCAGACCCTCAGCGCTGGGGTGGGAGCCATGGCTACCGCAGGGCAAACAGCTCTGCGCCCCCGTCCTTGTCCTTTCTCAGTTCCTTGGTGCAGGGGACTTTCTCCAGCTGTGGGCCTGGGGCTCTGCGGGTGCTTTGGGACAGAGCAGCGAGAGAGCTAGCCTGTGTTGGTTACTACTCCCCACCAGACAGCGTGCCAGACACACTTGGGAAATGAGCAAATGCAGGCAGGCAGAGCACCTGAGCCACATCCTGGCGTCACTACTTCCTAGTGGTCTCTACTTTCCATGTCTCCATTTCCACTTCTGCAAAACAGGGATGATGCTGGAACCATCTTAGGTGATTCTGGTGAGAGTCTGGGCTGCTTCACAGAGCGAGTGCTCAGTGAGTAACAGCCGATGCTTTAGGGATGAGGAAGGCAGCTCAGCTGGCTCCTAGGCGCCAGAGCTCAGGTTGTATCCAGAACGTGTCATAGGTGGCAGAAACTGCAGGAAGGGGCGGGGCAGGAGTGACTACGGCAGGTGGAAACGAGAGGCATGGGGGTGGGCTGTGGCCTGGCGGTGTGGGCCTGGGGGAGGGCAGGCTGAGGGACACGGGTAGGGGAAAAGGCATGAGAGCGGGGATCTGTTGGACACTGATGTGGGAGGCCCAGCAGGAGTTGGACTGGTGAATGGGAGAAGGGGCAGCTCACCAGAGAGACCGTCAGCAGGTGGACTCACTCCAGGCCTCCTGTGCTCTCAGCTAATTAAACAGGCAGAGCGGATGATGCCTCTGTGCATCATGTGTTTGGGCCGGGGAACCTGGGGACTCCCAGGGAAGCCACCCCCCAGTGGATGCTAACCCAGCTGACGTGTAAGGAAAACTGCACTCTCAGCTGGGACTTTGCCCGACCTCAGAGACTGAGGTAGGTGCAGGTGCCCTAGACTAGAGGTACCCAGGGAGGCTGGTTGGGACTTCCCCAGACAAAGCAACTGGCACTTGGCTCAGGGAAAGTCACTCAAAGGGACCCAGTGAAGCTCCCTGCTTCTGGTCCTACAGTAGCTGGTGTGTCCCTCCCCACCAGCCCTGTGTCCTGTTCTGGTTTGAGTTTAATGCAACCATAGAAGGTGTTGAATAGTGAAGGCATCGCCTAATTGTGGCACCTGCTGGGTGCCAGATCCTCTGCTGGGCATTGGGGATTCTGATTCACATAGGCTCAGCAATTCGTCACCCGTGTGGTCTCACCATCTGTAGCTGTTTGTTTTCATGTCTGTATCTAAGTGTGAAATAAACAAGGGGACATACAGGCGAGGAGCAATTCATTCATGTCATATCTTCCCAGGCTGCTGGAGATGGGGACATTTGGGTTGAGTTTTGAAGGATGAATAGGAGCTTGATGTCTTCCCTCTTTCTGCCTTGCCCACTTGTTAGAGAGATTCCAGGTAAAGGTGTGGGGATGTGGTCTATCATACTTCCTGTTCTCTTATTCCACACGTGAGGACGCCTCCCCATGGAGGTCACAGCAGTGAGGTCAGGGAATGTGTTTGACTTGCATGTGTGATGGTATTAGCACAGCTTCCTCACATTTTCCCTCTGTGTGGCAGAGGCTAGGATGGGAAGAAGGGGGTGTGGAGGAGGCATCAGTGGCCCAGTGAAGTGTGGGGAGTGCTGGGGGATGAGGTCTGCTGCCAGACTCAGGCCTTAGACATATTCATCACCTCCCAAAGTTTCCTTCCACCCACCCCTTACTATTATTGTGTGTGTGTGTGTGTGTGTGTGTGTGTGTGTAGTAGGAATATTTAAGATCTATCCTCAGCAAATTTTAAGAATACAGTACAATATTGCTAGCTGTAAGTACTATGCTATATAACAGATCTCCAGAAGGTTTTTTGTATAATTTAAATGTTGTATCCTTCGACTGTGACCTCCCTGTTTCCCTGCCCCTTATCAACCACTATTCTCTGCTTCCATGAGTTTGACTGTTTTAGATGACATCATTTAATATTTGTCTTTCTGTGTCTGGCTGATTGCACTTAGTGTAATTTCTTCCGGGTCTATTTATTTAGTCACAAAGAGCAAGATTCTCTTCTTCCTCTATTTTTAAAATTTCTATCTGTTTACAGATACCCTTTGGTGAGCCATTGGTCTCATACTTTCCTTTAATTCTTCAGACATGGTTCTTCTAGTGCTTTGAGCATCCTTATGGCACTTGGTCAGCTTAGTGGTTGGCCGATGACTGCACGGATGTCCTTAAATGCCTTGCAGTCTCTGCTGAGGAAGCCTGTGTGTGTTGGGGTATGCAGTCAGCACACTGGCAGGCAGTTCATAATTCCATCTTCGACTTCCCTTCCTGCTTGTGCACAGCCTCAAGGTCAGCTGGAGTGAGATCCTGGGGTCATGTCAAGTGCACTGCCCTGTACATGCACACGGCCTTTTAGGCTCCCAGGAGTATGTCGCAACTTTCCAAAAACTCCTTTGAATCTCATATTCCCATTTTTTCTTTTTGTCTTTTGGTCAGCCTCTTGTTAGACCCGACTAGTTGTGGCACTTTGGACAGCTGCTATGTTAAAACATTGCCTCTGATTATTTGCAACAAATGCTACCCTCTGGGGACAGAGCTTCCAGACAGGTGCAGGAGTGGCAGTTCTCTGGGGATGGGGAGCACTAGTGGCCCTTCCGTGGCCACCAGGATGCCATTTTCACAGCTATTGTGATTTCTGAGCTATGGGTGTTCCAGTTCACCATGGAGCTGAGGCAGGGAGACAGGACTGGGGCAGGTTCAAATACCATAAAACTTTCTTTTCTTCCTGAAATGTAGTCATTTTTCTTAAATAAACACTTTTCCAGTTGTTACAAGACTTCAGCTAACTTCCAGAATTCAAAAAAGTTGATTTGATGGTTTTGCCATTGCTTTTCTGGAAGAATTGATTCCTGGAGGTCCTTGCTCTGCTCTTCTGGAAGTGTCTAAAGTTCTGTGACCTCAGAAAGCACTTTCGGCATTGGGTCAGCAGCAGGAGCTGGAGTCTACCTCTGCTGAAAAGAGAGGGCCACAGGGAAGGGAAAAGAGGTTCTGCATCTGGCCAGAGGCTTAAGAAGTGACTCTACCCTTGGGAAGGGAAGTGTGACAGATCCCATGCATCCCAGTCTGGCTGTAACCATCAGCACACCAGCAGGAGGACAGCCGAGGCGATGGGGTCAGAGAAGAGTGCAGGCATCTCAGTGTCACCACTCAAGAACTGTGTGAACTGAGACAGGATACTTACCCTCTCTGAGCCAGTTCCTTCATCCAGGAAAACGAGAGCCATCATCTCTAGCAGCTGGGCATGCGGTGAGAAGAAGAATCTCACTGGTGCTGGGATGGTGTCCTCAGGAAATGGGACAATAAAGGGTGGTCTTCATTTCTGAGTCTCTTGCAGTGCCCAGACCAAATCCTGGCCACCATATTGGTTTCTGGTCTTTGCACGTGGAATGAACACAATTCCAGGGGCCAGAAAGAGTGTGCTTTTGGCTAAAACACAAATGGGGCTCCCAACAGATTTTCTATTTAGCCTGTTTAGGTGAAGACATGCCCCATCTACTTGAAGCTTATGAGGAATTAAAAATGTTTATGGAGAATTTTTATTGGCAATATGATAGCATACACATTTTCTGATAAGTGGAAAAAAATCAGGCTCTATAATTGCTTCTATACAGCCTGCTCTCAGCCACAGAAGACACAGTCAGGAAAAGGACTAGCAGGGAAGATGAGATGCTCTCAGGCTCCCTCCCGAGTGCTGGGCTTGTGGGTGATTTTTTTTTTTCCTGCTCCTTTAGATTTCTTTTAACTTTGTGATTCTCTTCAGTGAGCAAGTATTATTCCTATGATCAGCAAATTACAAAATAGAAAAATCTAAAAAGTAGAAAATAAAGAGAAGTGGCTGGCAGTCCAGGAGATAAATTAATCAGGATTACAGCAGCAGGATTTTTCCATTTCTTTTCTGGTTTTGTGTTTAGGTTTCTCGCTCTCTGCAAGGTTAGGTGACTGGCCCAAGGTCAAACAGCTGAGACTGAGGTGGGTTCACCAGGACCCGGGTCTTCTCTGTTATTACAGAGTAATTATGACTGTAAGGTGTCCCTCCCGGTGGTGCCAGCCTGCCTCCATGATGGTACTGCCTGGTGCTGGCCTTGATGGGAATCAGCAGCGACATCTGCAGAAGAGTGTCCACCCAGCAGCTGTCACCCTTGGCTTTTTTGGGCCAGGTATCAAGGGCGAGGCACTGACCAGGCATGGTGTTCTCCCTGCAGAGAGAGGGCAAAGCAGCTTGAATCCGTGGGGATTTGCCCTCGGGAACCTCACAGGCTTCCTTCTCACCTGTGGGACCCCTGGCTCTCCAACTTTCCCCCGCACGGGCCCAGAAATGGGTGTCAAACCCCAGTGCATGTTACAGCTGCCACTCTCAAAACCCAGCTTGTTCGGCGATGCAGAGTCATTGGCCTGTTCCTGTGGGTTAGGTTCTGGACTCTGCATTTTGACCAGCACCTCACAGATTCCCATGAATGGTCTGCAGCCCTGCCTTGAGAAACACTGGCCTGGGGAAGAGTGTGAGTGGTTGGGGCCTCAAAAGGAAGGGACATGGGATGTTGCAGAAAGACACATAGGGCCATCAGAGGCTGGCTTAGGAGAGAAGGCACTCCCCACTGGGGCCGGCAGGGGCTCGGGCTGGGCTGTGTGTTGTATGTGGTGCCCACCTTGCAGTGCTTGGGGGAGATGCACGGGCTTCCTTCTCTTCGACAGATGAGAAAACAGAGGCTTGAAGAGGCAGCACAGGGCTCCCTGAGCGTCCCCTTCCTCCTGTTTGAAAAAGATTGGAGAGATTTTTCAGGCCATGTCGCCACCCCGGCTTTTCCCGCAGATCGTCCTAGGAGGAATGATGTTCTGGGGACAGGCTTTGATTGGAGGAGCTGTGGGGTCAAGGTCGGGGGCTCAGCTTCCACTAACATCTATGGACAGCTTCCTAGTGCTTGCTCTTGTGATTTCATTTCATACCCACCATGGCACTTTCAGGAAGGTGGTCAACACTGATGGCTTTGTTTTGAGCATAGAGGCCGTGATGCCTGGTGTATCGTATCAGGGTTAAGTGCTTTGCCAGCTGGCCCAGTGGGGTACCCTCAATCTGTGACAGGGGAAACTGAGTCCCCAGTGGAGGCAGTCAAGCCCTAGGTTCAGGTTACAGCAAGGTCACTGAGTCCAGTGCTCTTCCCAGGTGGTCCCTCAAAGGCCAACTTCCCTGGGGCAGTCTCCCTCAGGCCGGCATCTGGTGGCCACAGAGGAATACAATGTGGCTAGGCAGGGACCACCCCTGTAGGACCCACGGAGCTGAGCCACTCCTTGCTTTCTTCCTGGGGCAGAGGCCTTGGCCAGGAGGAAGCAGAGCCTGTGGCCCTGAGAGCAGCCACCTGCTCAGCCCTGTGGGACAGGGTGGCCCTCTCCTGCCAGCTCCCTTGGCCCAGGCTGTTTCCCAGCCCTGCCCAAGAAGCAGCTCCTGAACACCCAGCCACTAACAAGACAGACACGGGGCTGCTCTCGTGCCCTGAGGGCCATTCCTCAGCCTCAGACAGCTGGGCAGCCGCTTTAATTAAAAGGGCTCCGTGGCTCTGAAAAGATGAATCGGGGCCAGCTCCTGTTTGTAAGCGCATGCTGCAGCAGGGCTGGGGGTGCCTGGGAAGGTTCTCTACTTCCTCAGAGCTGGGCAGGTGGGACCCCTCCCCTTCTCTCTGGGTGCTGAGCCCGGGGCCAGGTTCCCCATTTATAGCCTGGTGCTGGTCGGGGGTTCATCCTGTGAGCCCCTGGGTGAGTGGCTGCCTTGCTGTGCCTGCTCCTCCTCTGCCAATTGAGGACACGGAAGGGCCTCCCCGGAGCTGTTCTCCCCCAGCCCTGTGCCACCCTCATGATCGCTGTGCCCTCTGCTGATGAGACAGCCAATTTAAAGCCTGTCTTGGGCTCCCCTGAGTTGCTGGCAATGCCTGACGTGTTGGCATCAAGTTGTCACTGTTCTCATTTTTGTCATTGTGGTCCTGGCTCCCCAGCGTCCACCACCATGCATGTTCCCTGGCAGGTATACAGTCATGATCTGTTGAGTGAAGGACTGGGATAAGGTGCCATGTGTGCCAGGCTCTGGGAATGCCAGACATGAGGGGAGGAGCTGCCACTGCCATCCAGGCCTGTCACCCTTGTTCCTGTGGGGGCAGGTGTACACCCTGGGAGAGTCTCAAGCCCCAGGACCCTGGTGTCAGGGCCCTCAGCTGTGTTCTTGTCCACTTTGACACTCTCACTTGCCTCTTTGAAGGCTGCTGTCCTCCTCCTGCCCTGGTCCTCTCCGCTGGCCCTTTGTGGCAGGGCTAGGCTCTCCTCAGGGGACAGTGAGCAGTGCTGCTGTGTCATATATGGAAAATCTGACCCCGCCCTAGCCAACAAGGTGGCCTGGGTGATGGTGTTCTGGGTCTGCATCCACCAGATGCAATCACCAAGTTGCCAAGTCACCAGCTGGTGACCCAGTGCTGGTGGCTGACCCCCGGCCTTGGTTTTCTTTTTTATGGTATAGCAATAGTAACGGAACCTTTTACAGTTACTCAGCAGTTTAGAACAGTGCCTGGCACCCTAATATTTGTTGGACACTTTTGTTTGAACAAGTTTTGATGAGGAGCTACTATGTACCAGGCAATGGAGCTACACACGGCAGTGAGTAAAACAGGCTCCAGCATGCTCTCAGACAGGACGGACTGCCCCTGCCCCAGGCTGGCTGCTCACCTTACCCTTCAGGGGCCCTCATGCAGCAGGGGAACGACCCAGACGGCAATCCGTGAGAAGCCATAATGCTGACCCTAGACGCCTTGCACCACAGCCGTGGAGGTGGCTGCCCCCACCTACTGATCAATCCTGTGCCCCACACAACACCCCGCAGATAAAGCCCCAGAAGCTCTTTGCAGAACACCCAAGGAGGGGCCTTGTTCCCTCTCTGTGGCTCTCAGGGCAGGCTGCAGCTGTTGTCTTCCTCCTGCTCCCCTTCACCCAAGGATCCTCTTTTTTCTGCAGTTTCAATCAAGTGCGAATGATCCCAGGAGGAGAGGCCAGTGTGAGCTTCCCCTGTCTGGCCGTTTGGGGAATGGTTAGCTACTAAGTGCCAGGCCTGGGGACCTGGAGACAGATTGGAGTCTGAGCCATTCTCAAGGCTCTCCTGCTGCTCTGGGCAGGATGGTCAGTCCCAGCAGGGCAGAGCTGGCCCCACCATCATGGAGAATCCAGGCAGCTTTCATAAAAGGGGCTCCTGAACAGAGAGGTGAGCAGCTGAGGCATCTCGGGATGGTGCTGTCCTTCAGGGCCAGCGCCGGTGGACCAGCAGATTGAGGACAGTGGGGGCTCCAGGAAAGGTGGATCTGGAGGGCAGATAGGAGGCTAGGGAGGTCATAGGGCACCATGGCCCATCCACAGGTGCATCTGGATGCCTGCCTTTCCCATGAGGGTTAGGCCAGGCATCCCTGGGCCATATTCCCTCAAGCCAGTAACTGCAGCTACGTGTTGGCTGCCCCCTTAGGTGGGTACATGATCACCCCTTCATCAGGAAATCACTTTTCCCACAACTGGCACTTACCTGGTTCCCGAAGCCATTTAAACTTGAGACCAACAGCCTAAGGGAACCAAGAAGTTAGAGGCTCCTTGACTCATCCCATGAGTCCACCCTGCTATGCTGTCCCAGCCCCGGGCGAGGGACAAGGGAGTGAACCAGTAGGCGATGTGTGACGTGCCAGGAGGACTGCTGGTACATACCAGGCCTGTTGCAGCACAGCAGGCACAAATGCCCTGGGGCAGAGAGCAGAAGGAACAAGAAGGCGATGCTTGTGACAAGCTTGGTTACAACAGTTACAGGGCTGCTGGGGAACCAAAGGGCAGATTCAAAGGCTGCAGGCTCCAGGGAGAGGCCTCTGCCTTTAGGGAGGTGGTGTCCCTTGCTTTATGTGTGTCGTCATCTTTACGCTCACAGCAGGCCTTGGGGGAAGGCACTGTGTGTCTCGGTTGTCTGGGATGGGAGACCAGGACACAGGGTACCGAGGTTGCACAGACCGAGAGCAGCTGGGCCGAGCTGGTGAGCCTCACAGCCTGGGTTTTTCCACTCTGCTCTGCAGACTTGGAGACACCTCAGGTTGCTGTTATGTAAGGGAGGGCCTGGGAGAGCCGGGGCTCCAGGCTGTGTGCATGTCACTGAGTGTGCCTGTTGAGTGTACGTGTGTGTCTGAGTGTATGCCTGTGTGCCTGCAGCATTTTCGGAAGCAGGTCAGCACACTGGAGTGGGGCAGCAATCCAAGATTGCCGCCTCTCAGGCGTGTGTCCTTGGGCAAGGGACCGGGCTGAAATCATTTAATCCTTACAGTTCCAGGAGGTTCTCACATTGTCATTGTTTGGCCAGCAAGGAAACCGAGTGACTATGGGCTGGGAACATTCTAGGCCTTTTATAAGCATTCACATTTATTGCATATATAAGGTTTATCTTGCCTTTTTTTTTTTTTTTTTTTTTGAGATGGAGCCTTGCCCTGTTGCTCAGGCTGGAGTGCAGTGGCACGATCTCGGCTCACTGCAACCTCCGCCTCCCGGGTTCAAGTGATTCTCCTGCCTCAGCCTCCTGCATAGCTGGGATTATAGGCGTGCGCCACCATGCCTGGCTATTTTTTTTTTTTTTTTTTTTTTTGTATTTTGTTTTTAATAGAGATGGGGTTTCCTCATGTTGGCCAGGCTGGTCTCGAACTCCTGACCTCATGATCTGCCCAAAATGTTGAGATTACAGGCGTGAGTCACTGCAGCCAGTGCTATCTCACTTTTTTCTGTTATACCCCAGCTACATCCCTCAGGCCAGATGTATGTATGAGCATGTCCACGTGTATTTATGTTCATGTGTGTGTGCGTGTCCATGTCTTGGTACATGTGTGTATCTGTTTATATGAGTGCCCGTGTGTATGCACCTGTGTCTCTGCATCTGTGTCAGGTGTCCACATGTACACATGGCCTGTCAGTGTCACACCGCAGGCTGCACCCTGCCGCATCGCCCCACTGCTACTCGTGTCCCTGAGCCCTGGTTCTCTCACCTGTTCCATGGACATGACTGCACCAAAGTGGGGAGTTCATTTCGTGTTTTGTTGAACAGTAAGCGGGGTGGGACTGTCTATACATCTTGGCTCTCCAAGTTCAACTTCTGTGCTGGTACAGAATCATCTGAAGTACATGTTATGAGCTAGGCACATAGCAAATGTACCCCCAAATGCCATTAGCTTCATACCTCCCAGGTTCGTTTTTCTCTTGCATCACAGCAACTGTTTCTCAGCAGGGGCTCTGCTCCAGGTAGCCACTCAGAACTCAGACTCCTAATGGCTGGAGGCGCCACCCCACCTTAGGTTCTGAGTCTTCTATCTTTAGGGAGACATGAGGGGAGAGAGAAGCAGAGGAAGAGACAGAAACAAAGGATCGGAGAGAGAAAATCATACAGCAGGTTTTAGTGGGCCAGGCCTGGAACCCTGCTGGCCAGCACGAGTCATACAGCCACGTCTACTTGCAAGTGACTCTATGGCCCAGCTGTGTGCCCAGGAGCAGGAGGAGGTCACATATGTGGGTGGACACTGACGGTCTCTGCTAGAATCCACCTGCTTCTGTTGCTTCCTGACAAAATGAGCATCCTTCAATGCAGGAGGCCCTGGTGAAGCCAGTTTGCTGCCATCAGATTCCAGTGTGCACTGAGTTCAATGTTAACAGTGAAAACATGGTAGCAACAAGGCTTGGGGCACCCCACAGATCTTGCCTGCTCTGGCTTTGAGGACCCCCACATTTTTTTACACGATGCTTGACATGCAGAGGCCCAGGACCCAGCACCCCCTCCCCTTGCAGAATCGGCGCTGCAGCAAGTCTCAGCTGATCCCATTACTAGGAGGCAATGCTTTAGAAGTCACTCATGCACCATGTCTTACCTTCATTTGCACCGTCAGACCTCCCAAGAGGCATCGGGTTTTAGGGTTCTCACCTGGTCTGGTTTGACGAACCTTGCTCCCAGTCACTCAACATTCAAGGCTTTTGTTCTTCTGACCTGTAGATCCTTCCAGGGTGAACTCTGCTGTTCCCTCTCAAAGCCTGCAAGGTGAATTAGCCCTGAATGAGAATCCCGCAGAAACAAAGCATGAGTTCAAAAAAGTTTGATTTGGTTTCACTTCTTTAAAACACAATGTATCCATTATTACTTACAGATGGTATTAGGGCCTAGCTAGATTTTCGGCTCTTATTCTACTATAGACTCTTCAAAAGTCAGCCAAATTTTATATTATTTTTTCCTCTGTATTTTGTTTTTTATATTTAGCCTTGTTTCCCCACATTTTCTTGTAGTATTTCTAAAAATTTTTTTTGGAGTGGGAGAGGAATTATTTAGTGGTGGGAAGGGAAGGAGAGTAGAACGGAAAGGAGCGAGGAAAATTTTGCTGGAAAGGGATGGAGGTGGCCAGCAGAAAAATTCAGGTTTCTCTGGAGTGCCTCAGTAGGTGTGGGCGCCAGGCTTAGTGCAGACGCTGACCATCACCTCAGGCTGGCTCTGGGGCTTACGGAGCCCACATGCTTTGCCCAAAGCTAGGCGGCGTTTTCTCACCCATGCTGCAGAGAGAATACGGCCGACCCTGCAAAGGGTATCCCCATCCCCAGAACCAGTGGGTTGAGGAAAGGGAAATATTTTACCGCGGTCCCTGGCCCAGCGCCAGCCCTCAATGGCTGGTGGTCGTTCTTGTTACCATTATTTATCTTTTGTCAGTGCTAAAAGGCCACTGATTGAGGGCAGCTTTTGGAAAGATTCACCACATGACATCTCATGTATGAGAAAGATGAGTGACTTTTCCCAGATGATTCCTGGGTTCTGGACACCGTTGCA
Source organism: Cacajao melanocephalus (assembly GCA_963573385.1). NCBI lineage: Eukaryota > Metazoa > Chordata > Mammalia > Primates > Pitheciidae > Cacajao > Cacajao melanocephalus. The sequence continues at coordinate 112,529 of CAUYLG010051517.1, read as the reverse complement.
GGAAAACGTGGGCGGCCGACCCGCGCCCCTGCAGTCACCCGAGCGCCCGCCAGAGGGCGCCATTGCCTCTCCGGTGGCCGGTGCTGCGCGGGGCGCCTCCTGCAGGGAGCGGAGCCCGGGAGGCAGCGGCTCTCCGTCCTCGCGGCCCATTCGCCTCTTTCCTGGCAGCACTTCCTGGGAGCGTCTTTCAAAAGCATACTTACTTGGGGGATGGATGACCTCCAGCCTCTTGCAAGAGTGTGATTGCAGGCTGTGTGTTCCCAGCCTTCGATATGCTGGGGGACTGGGAGGGGGCGTGCCTTGACCTCAGCCTACTCCCCCAACCCTGATGCCGGCCTCCTGGATGTACTATGCATCTGTGTGGCCCTTTCACAGGGGAAGGCCTTCTAGGCACCCCGTCTTCCCCTCTGTGTCCCTGGGCAGGTCCCCGGACCCAAGAGGCTCACCCACACTCTCTCCAAGCTGCCACACCAGGGGCCTTCCATTGGCAGATAGGTGCAGGCTCCGGCCAGTGTCTGCAGCGTGTGCCTGGAGGGTGGGTGGCTGAGTGGGGCCAGCGAGCCTGAGTGGAGCTGCTGCATGCCTCTAGGATTGGGGGCTGCCCAAGTCCTGCGTCCTGGGGTGGGGGTGGGGCGGTAGAGCCCAGGCTTCCGAAGAGCGTTTCCGGCCCCGCAGCAAGCCCCTGCCAGCCGACCCTTTCTTTCCAGCATCCACAAAGCCTCACCACCACTTCCTCATCCCCAGGGGCTCAGCCTAAGAGTTGTTTTTTTTTTTGTTTTTTTTTTTTTTGTTTTTTTTTTAAAGCTTAGGAGCAGTAACAATAATGCTTTTTCAAAATTGAGGTAAAATTCATGTAGCAAAATTCCCTCTTTCAAAGTGTAGAGTTCCGTGTACAATTCAGTACAATGTGGTACGACCATTGAAACTGAGTTCCAAGCCATTTTCATTACCCACAAAAGAAACCCCTAACCCTTTTAAGGCCCCTCCCCACCATATCACCCTCCCCCTGCAACCCAGAAAAGAAACCCCTTACCCTCTTGCGGCCCCTCCCCACCACACCCCTCCCCGGTAACCCCTAGGCAACCACTAACCTGGTTTCTGTCCCTATAGGCGTCCACGTTCTGGGTATTTGTGGACTCCTGTGGTATTTGTTCTTTCATGACTGGCTTCTGTCACTCAATGTTACAGACTGAACTGTGTCCTCCAACATTCATTGAAGCCCTGACTTCCAATGTGACTATTTGGAGATGGGGCCTTTGGGAGAGGGAATAGGGGTCAGGTGAGTGAAGCCCTAACCCAGCAGGTTCAGAGTTCCCCTAAGAAGAGGAAGGGGTACTGGGACATTCTCTCTCCATGCACCGTCTGGGGACACAGCAGGAAGGTGGCTCCTCAAAGCTGGGAGAGCCCCCACAAGAAACCCCATCTGCCCGCCTTTCATGGTGGAGTTCTAGCCTCAGAACTGGGGAAAAATCAGCATCTCTTGTGGAAGCTTCCCAGGGCTGTGGTCGAGTATTTTGTTTCGGCAGCGCAGCCCCAGCTGACCAAGCTTCGACGGCACTGTAGCGCGCCAGGCCTGCGTTTCTCTTTAAGGCAGAGCCAGTCTGTCATGTCCATGGACCACGTTTGTTTAGGCGTCCATCCACAGAGGATGTTTGGGCTGTTGTGTACGCTGTGAATACGTGTGTACAAGTATTTGTTTAGCTTTTAGTGACACGCCTAGGCGTGAAGTTTCTAAAAATGCTTTAAGAATGTATTTCTTTGGTGTTTGGGTATGAGCCAGGAGTAGAGAACGTCTTGGGGCACGCTGTGAAGGCCCTGCCCACCCCCTCCCTCCACCACGGTGGCAGTGTAGGCCTTCCTGCCCTCCCGGGGGTGCCCCTCCATGCATCTAGACCGCAGCAGAGGGCGTTTCCTGACACCACCTGGCCAGGTCACTGTGGGGATTAAAGGAGCAGCACACGTAACTGACAGCTGATGTGCACCGAGGCTCTGCCTCCCCATCCATAGAATGGGGATGAGGACGCTTCAGTGAATCTCGGCCGGGTCCTCATAATGAGAAGGGACTGGGGCCCTTGGGAGGTGAAGCCGCAGAGCTGGAAAGCGGCCGACTGCGGTCGGAGCCAGGCTGTCCAAGGCTGCAGTGGGAGGCGCTGGGTCAGTGATAACCACAGGCCGCTCGGGGATGAGATGTCCACCCTGGCCGGGCACTGGGGCTCCCCCAGGCTGGCCTTAGGAAGGGGCTCTAGGGCTCTCCCAAGGGGGGCCTCACCCAAGGCCCTACATGGAGAAGAGGAGGAGAAAGGCATTCATGAATGCTGTTGTAAACTTGTGCTTTGCAAACTCGTATGCTTTAGAAATATATTTTATATATTTAGTCCATTTCCCCCCTTCAGGCATTAAATGAAGGGAAACCAAAAGGGAACTGAGTTCTTTTTGGAAATTAATAATAAATCATATGAGGAAATTGCTTTCATTAAATCAAACTCCAAATCTGCCAGATTTTCCTTCAGGGAGCACAGCGTGCCAAGCCTGAGAGTCGGCCAGTCCCAGGCCTCCAGGGCTCCGAGGTCAGCTCAGGGCTGGGGACGTGAAAGACCAGAGGGCCATGCCCTGCCTGGGTGGCATGAGCAAGGGCCTCAGTGTTCCAATCTGTGGAAGGGGCCAGGGCTTGGGGGTCAAGTTCTCCATGGCGATTGTGGGAACGGGCCTTTGATTTCCCAGAACGACCATGTTTGCCAGGGTATGGGGCTCCTTGGCGCTCTGTGCAGGGCAGGGTGCAGGAGGTGCTTCTATGTCACCTTTATTTGTACATCTGTGAGATGGATGGAGCCAGCTGATGATTCTTGCCCGGCAGCCTCACTGTGACAGAGGGAAGGCAAAGATGGGGGGCTGTGCGTTTTGTGGGTCTCACTGACCTCCCACTTGCCTCCCTTTCCTGCTGTCCTCCTCCCCCACAGCCCCAGGTCTCTTGTGCTGTTCTTGCTCTTCCTTCCTCACCATTTCTGGAGCACATGTGGCCTCCGTTTGAGACAGATGGTCTGTGTTGTTTTAGTTTGGCCTGTGCCATGTTTTCAAACGTTTAATTGGACACTAATTAGTTACCACATTTTAAAAATCCATGTTTTCAGCTCCTCTTTAAAACTCAGAATTGAGTCACCCTGGCCCAGCATCCTGGGGCCGGATGGGAGCACCTGCTCTTTGAGAGGCCCTGGCCGTTGCCTGCTCACGGCTCTGTCACCTTCTAGCCCCTCTCCCCAGGACATGTCAGAGGCGGCTTCCAAGAGGAACTGCAACAGACACAGGGCAGTGCGAACTGCAGAGCGCTTTGTTAACAAAACTTGTTGGGTGTTTGTAGTCTTGCTGGGGTATTAGGATATGTATTCCGGGTTGGGTGTTAATCACTTGTGGTGAAACCCTGGCTAAAGCGAACACATTTACGGGGGGACATACTGACATGTCTGTGAGCTAGGCTGACTCTGGGTAGGACAGGTGTAGATGCAGGGTGAAACCTCTCTGGTATCTCCATCTCTGAGATTGGGGATGGGATGTTATCTTCTGTGGCTGAGTTCATCCTCCTCATAGTGAAATGACTGCAGGAGCTCCGGACCTCACACCTTGGCACCCTTCAGTCTGGCAGGAACAAGCAGAAGCCTTTGAGTCACCCACCAAGCCCCAAACCCTGAGGCTTTTGCTGAAACAATCAGAGATCCTACAAAGCACTCTTCCCTTCTTGACTGAACAGCAGACCAAGCCTGCGTGTAGCAGTGCCCAGTAGAAATTGAGGTTCTGTTCTATTGCAAGAGGAGGACTTGACACACCACCATGTCCCTTATCCGTGAAAGGATGAGTTGGGAAGAGCACTGTGAAGTGTGGAGTGCTGGGCCGTGGAGGAGGCTGCTTCATTCCATATTCCCATTGACAGAAGGAATATGAAGGCTTAGAGAATCTCAGGTGGCCTGCCCAAGGGTCGTGATTGGGAGGCAGGAGATGGAGCCAGACGCAGACCTTGGGACCCATTGATTCCTACCCAAGGATCCCTCCTGCCCACCCTCCACGTGGCCCATGCATCACTTTGCCTTTGGTGTTTGCAGACACCTGGGTTTTAATCATGCTGAGCTCATTTGGGGGCCTGAATGGGGCCGACGCTCATGGGAGGATGAGTGGGATGCTTGCCGCAGGCTTCCGTGGGAGCCCAAGGACAGCTCTATTCTCCAGCATGTTCCTCCTCCAGGCCACCCTGAGTCATTCTTTAATGGAATTTGCGGCTGTTTTAATTCCTACCAGCACAAACCTTTGCATGTCCTTTATAAATATTTTATTCTCTTCCATCAGGAAATTTCTCTTGCCCTCAGTACTTATATGGCCATCTCCTTCCCTGTGCCGGGCAGCCTGTCCCGGGCAACTGTGGGCTGAGGGAGACAACCATCAGCACCCCTCACCTGCATGACAGCCCCTCCAGCTCCTGCAACAGCCAGGCTCCTTGGGAGACTGGCATTGCGGTAACAGAAGAGAAAGAGGCCCATGGAGGAAGGTGACCACCCACAGTCCCTATGAGGGCATGGTCAGGGCTCAAACCTGGACTGGCCTGATGCCAGGGGCTGAGCTTCTCCCCTCCACCCACTGCAGTGGGAATTCAAAGCTCAGCTTGATGGCCTCTGGTCAAGGGATCAGTGCAGGCCTTGGGGAGGGGCACTCTTGGAGCTGGCTTTGAACCTGAATGGAATTTGCCCAAGTGTAAGTGGGGTAATGGCCTAGGCATTCCCAAGTGGGAGGAATGGGAGTAGCAATGTCACAGGGGCAGGAAGGTGAAGGCCCTGCTCTATCTACCTCTCCAGAGTAAGCGCCACAGTGGAGGACAGAGGTTTTACTCTAAGTCCATGAAGGTCACTCATGGTTAGGTGCAGATGGACCTAGATTGCCAAGGGGACATGGGGAGCCACGGACAGCTCTTAAGAGCTGGAGTGCAGAAGTGAGGCTGGTCTGCAATCCATCTGGCCCAAGCTGCCCTATTTGACTCTTTCCAGTGGGGATAGCCAACTGGATACTAGTGTCTTTAGTTGAAATATGGTGCTCAGAACAGCTGCCTCGTATGGTCTAATTTACATGTATGTAGCATGCATCTTGCGTTACTATGTTCTATGTGCTTAGAGTCTTTAAGTGAAATATGCTGTTCAGAACAGGAGAAGCTGGGAAGCTTCTGGTACCTGGTGGCTGCCACAGCTTCTGGGAAATCTCGCAGGAGACAGTGGAGAGTGCCAGGCATCTTGCAAGTAAGTGCTGTCTTCCAGACACAGCTGGTTCTTCGGGGAGCCCCAGACCCAGTAGAAATGATTAGTTTTATTATCCTCCTCCTCTGCCTCTCTCTCCTCTGGGAAGATGGAGCCTGTTCATTTTTTTTTCTATTTTGTTAGTCAGCTGCAGCAGAGAGATGAAGGCTGCGTCTCTGCAAAGCCTCTCCTAGGACAGATCAAAGAGCCCCACTAAGTATATTAAAGGGGCCATGAAAATCGGGCTGGGTGATGCCATGTCTTGGGCAAAGCTTCCCCCAGCCACTGTGGGCTCTGGACTTAGGGATTGGTGGGGTCTTCCAGGCAGGTCTGGGAAGATGAAATCACTTGTACATCAGGCATCTGGAGATACCAGGTGCTGCCACCTCCTCCATGCTGGGCTCTGGAATCTGCACAGCTGAGTCAGGAGTAGGCTCCGCTCTCCTCAGGAGCTCACGGTCTGGTCCAAGGTGGCCCCGGCTGTGATTCCCCAGCAGGGCCAGCCAGTGTCTGGATAGGCGAGGAGTGCTGTTCTGGAGCCTCCAGCCTTCCACTGGGGTCTGGGGCTGGAAGAGGCACCAAGTAACCAGCTGAGAAGGCCTGTGGAAGCAGGCAGGCTGTCAGTTCCCTTGGGACCAGACATCGATGGCTGCGAATTCATATGGGCACTTGGGGGTTGGAAGGCCTGATCCCCAGGGCTGCACACCAGCCTGAGGTGGGACTCAGCTCAGAGGCTGCAGGGCCCAGCTCTCAGGGAGGGGGCCCATGAATTTGGCTAATTCTGGGTGGGGCCTGATGAGGGGGCTGATCCTCATTTCTCCCTAAACCACGTCCTCTGCCCCATTTCACGGATGAAGCGGTTCTTCCGGGTGCTCAGGAGTCATAGTGCACAGTGCAGAGTGAGCTTTTCCAGCTGGGCTTTGTCCTTCTTACAACGACTGTCCCCTTTCCAGATCTGTAGGGCAGGAACCTGGTCACTGGCCCCCCAGTGTCAGTTGCCTATGAGTGTGGAGGTGGCCCTGGTGAACTGGAGGCTTCTCCTCCAGGGCTGGCTTCATGTAGCAGGTGACCTAGGATGCTCCAGCCCCCTTGGTGGGGCTGCCACTCAAGGGCTTGCTTCCACGTGCTGGAACGTGGGGCTGGGCTGGGGTCTTCTTGGATCTCCTTTGCCGCCCGCATCCACCCTCACTGCCTGGTCCTGGGCACTGCCACCCGTTGGCAAGGCTGAGCAGGCCTGGGGAAGGCAGGTGGGCAGAGCAGGACCCCGGAGCCTGAAGCACTGAGTGATGCAGGGGCCAGCCGGGCTGAGGAAGCTGGGACAGGTACCCGACCAGAACCACCTGAGCTCCCTCCAGCGTCCCTGAACTGCGCTGGCATCCTCGAATCTCAGGGAGGATGGTGTCAGAGCTGCGGCTGCTGCTGTGTGAGCAGTGCTGAGGACAGGATTTCAGGCTGTCAGTGCTGTCACCAACCCCTTATGGTCAACCTCATACCCAGAGACCTGACTCCTTGTGACCCTTGGGCCAGTACCGGGTCCCGAAGGCAGGCGTCTCTAACTCAGCATGCCCCCCAGATGCCAGCAAAATAGGCAGTCAGGCTCTGGAGAGGAGCAGCGTGGGCGGGCTGCAGCTCTTGTGTCCAGGGGCTTTGTACCCCGTGTGTGGCCTTTGAGTTCCCCCGTTGGTGGTGCTCCGGCTTAGGGCCCTGCTGTTGGCTGCGTGCCTGGAGGGGTTCCCAGGCATTGGGCTGGGTGCGATTGATGTGGTCTCTCGCAGGGCGGCTGGAGTTGGTCTGGTCTCCCTCTTGCAGCCTCATCTTCCACATCTGTAAAGTAGTTCGAGTGACCGAAGCTGCTCGGCTGGACCTTACCTGCAGGCTGAGGCCCCCTTCTGGGCGTCCCAATTTCATTCTATCTTCTGTGCCCTATGTGTGCCTCCAGAACCTTGTGTAGATCTATTATTTCAGAAGTCTTTTAGCCAAAGGGATGAGTGATCCCTTCATGATCAGGGAAGGGTGGCCAGTGCTGGGTGGGACTGCTGAGATTCTGCTACCTCTGTGGTGCCTGGTAGGGGTGGGTAGTGAAGGAGCCTGGAGTCCTAGAGGGAAAATCCACATGGCAAATGTGTGGCTCATGCGCTCACAGGTGGGGTGGGAGGTGACCAAGAACAGGCAGCCCAGGGGTCACCTGTGATCTTTCCACATCCATGCCCCAGCCTCTATGTGCACCTGCTCGTGTTGGACACTGGGCAGGGCTCTGGACACAGGCTGGCTAGAGCCCCGTGGGAGATTTCCAGGAAAGAAGAAAAGTTTCTGTGGAATCCCCTGTGTCAAGAGCAGGTCCCAGAGCGCACAGTCAAGTCTCTGGAAATGTCTGAATGGGTAACATGTATGAGTAGATGAATGAATACGTCTTCTGACCCTGGGGCGGGTGGGGGCACTCGGATACATTCATTTGCAGATGGGAAAAAAATAATCAGTCTTGCTGGACTTGAGTTGTCATACAGGTGCTCGGGAAATAGATTTGTACCTCATTCTCTTGGGAAGAGCTTAGAGGCCCTCTTCTGTGTCACGTGTCCAGCATACATGCATTTTCTATGTTCTTTACTGTATCTTTTACATACAATCTGTAGACATGGTATGTGCTACTAAAACATGCATACAGTGTGCAGTGTATACATAGGTGTGGCACATACACAGCCTTTTGTGTGTTCTACAGGCACACTTCATAGACAATATTTGCGGGCAAATATGGGTATGCTGTAGTTATATGCGCCTCTCGGTTTATCTGTATGTAGTGTACTACTACGTCCCATGTGCAGTGATTCTCCACATTAGGTTTCAAGTGTACACCGTGTGTACTCCATGTGAAGTCTTCATCGATGCTGTGTATGAGTTCCATACAGGTATTGTGAACATCCAACTTGTGGACTTAATATTTGCAGACCTGTTTGCACACAGTACCACCTGCAGTGTTCTATCATAAGCAGACTCGGGGAACAACATATGGTATGACAGTTAGCACTCTCACACTGAATAATAAATGGAGTATTTATTATTGAACATGGAGGCAGGGTTGGGGGGAAGCAATGAGGGGTGTGTGGTACTCCAGCACCAGTGGAGAGCTATTAGCAAGCCAAAGGTGCAGTTATTGGAACTTGTAGAGAGTAGCTGCTGTGGGCCTGCTGGCAGTCGCAGCTAATTGCCACAGTCTTCCTCCTCTTCCCTTCCTCTGATCGACTGGGGCCGTCCATTGGATGATCCCAACTGGAAAGCAGAGGGCAAAGGGGCACTTGATGTAGCTCCGAGGGTAGAGAGCAGGGTGAGGCTGGGAACAGCTAAATAGGACAGCTGAGGATACCCTGCACAGCAGCCTTTTTCCTGGAAGGCCTTGGGAGTTCTGAAACTTGTCTCACTTGAGAGGGACTGGTCCTGTTCCCTGGACTGCTGGCCCCCCAGGAAATGTGTTCATGTGGAAGACCCTTGAACCTCAGTGCCATTCACCTCCCATCCTTCCTCATGCATGTGTCTTACTAAGGGATGGTATCAATGCAGTGGACTGGTGAGAAACACTGATCAAGTTCTTTCAATTCTGTAGTAAGACGGCAGGAACACTGACATAAGCCCAAGATGGGACGTACTGGTGTACTGCTGTCTAAGTCCTGTGAAGGCAAACTGCTGCTTACTTTTACTAGCAGGAACAGAAGTGGGGATGGGGGACTCTGGCACCCGGCATGCAGTTTTTGACCCAGAAAATGCTGTGTTGACTTCCTCCAGTAAATGTATCACATCCGGAACATTACCGCTTATTAAGTTTCCAACAACCTCTTGTTGTTCTCCAGCATTCCAGCTGGCTTTTTTTTGGTATCAGCTCTACAGATGAGCTATTTGGAGATATAGTAGGATTCCCACCCCTGCATCTTTTATATTTACCCTACTTGTTTGCCAAGATGTGCCTTCTTCTTTCCTGAAGACCTAAGTTTCCATCTGGTGTCCTTTTCCCCAGGCAGAGCAGCCTTTAGTAATCTTGTTGTGTGGATCTGCTGTTAAGGAACTTGTCTTTGTTTTGCTTTTGTTCTCGAAGGATAATTTCTCTGTATATAGAATTCTGAGTGAGCAGTGTTAGTTCTTTACAGCTGTGCTTCCACTGTTTCCTGGCCTCTTATGTTTAGAAGTGAGCAATATTATGTTGTTGTTCCCCTGGATGTGGTTTCTTGCTTTTCTCTGGCCGCTTTCATGATTTTCTTTTTGACTTTCAGGAGCTTAACTCTGGCATGTGGTTTTCTTTGTATTTGTCCTGCTTGGGGTTCACTGAGCTTCTTGAATCTATAAATTTGTGACTTCCATCACATTTGGCTTTTTTGTTTTTTCTTTTTGGAGATGTCACTCAGGTTGGAGTACAGTCGTGCAATCATGGCTCACTGCAACCTCCACCTCCTGGGTTCAAGTGATCCTCCTACCTCAGCCTCCCTAGTAGCTGGGATACAGCCATGTACCTGGCTAATTTTTGTATTTTTAGTAGAAATGGGGTTTCACCATGTTGGCCAGGCTGGTTTAAAACTCCTGGCCTCAAGTGAACCACCTGCCCGAGTCTCCCATAGTGCTAGGATTGAAGGTGTGAGCCACTGCACCTGGTCTAAATTTAGCTACTTTTGGCCATTATTTCTTCTTTTTCCTGTCTCATTCTTTTCTTCTGGGATACCTTTTAATATTGCCCTACAGATCCTCCGAGGCTTTAAATTTTCAATCTTTATTCCTCTCTGCTCTTCAGATTGGATAATTTCAATTGATACATCTCTCTCTCTCTCTCTCTCTCTCTTTTTAAGCTTTTCTGTTTCCTCTCCCTGTCCTTCCTTGCCTAACTTTGTCACTTCATCTCTTCTTTCATAAGGACTAAGAGGTTTCAGAGGGGTGTCAGAGCTTAACAGTAGCTGGGATTGAGGGTCAGAGAAGAGGGGGAGAAGGCCTTCTGGAGGCAAACATGTGATGTCATTTCTCCAGTGAGAGTTTGGCCCATGAGGGGTACGTAGGTCATGGCACATATTCACACCACCAGAGATGGGCAGACAGCTACAGGCCATGAAGCCCTGATGGAGAAACATGAGCTAAAGCAGCAGAGACAGCTTCCTGCAGGAGGGAGCGGTAGAGGATCCTGGGGTCTGGTAGGTCACTACTATGAATCAGGTTCTGGGCTAGGAGCTATCTGATCTCGGCAGATCCGTATAACGCTGCCACCTGAGAACAATTATCCCATGTCATAGACGAAGAAACATAGGTTGGAAAAAGTTTATGGGACAGGAAGTAAAGCAGTGAGCTGACTCACTGACCATGAACATGTGACAGGATCACTTCAGGGAAGTCTATCTTGATGGGGCAAGATTTTAGATGTTGGAGGACCAGGTACATCCTTTAAAATTTCAGTCCAAACATTGTCCATGATTCAGGTTTTTTTCTGGGCCTTATTAACCCCACGGTTTGAACCTACCGAGTCCCTTGTTCCTTTTGTTCCTTCTGCCATAGTGGGAAGGTCCCATCCGGGCTCTGACACTGTCACTGACCAGCTGGGTGATCCTACAGCTGACTTCACCTATTCAACAGCATTGCCTTCATTTTGAGTGTGAGGAAATAAAGGCTTGACTTGGATTCCCTGCAGCAGCCACGCGACGGAGTGGCGTGCTGTGAAGCTCCATCCAGAGTCTCCAAAGCTCTTACACACACAGGCCTTGACGGACTGCTTCCTCATTTCTGCAGTTCTTACACACACAGGCCTTGATGGACTGCTTCCTCATTTCTATCAAGTTTCTGTTCATACAGTAATACAAATTTATTCATTCCTTTTTATTAAATAAATATTTTACTTTCTAGGTATGGGGGAATATAGCAGTGAACAAAACATTAAAAAAAAAATGCCTTTGTGGCATTTACAACTCACTCCACAATTGCCTCTTTTGATTCAGAGTCTCTGCTTTTGAGCCTCACTCTTGGCAGCCGAAAACTCTGGGCTGAAATCCCAACTCTGAAGAAATCAAGCTACCCTGTTATTAAGTAACTTAGGTTTCTTGTCAGTGGGGTTGGAATCATTATGGTTGTTTAGAGGCTAGAATGCGGTGATGTATGTAAGAGGATTCAGCACTGTGTCTGGCACGTGGCGGGTATCATTCTTGTGTCAATCTATAGTGGACAGAGAGAGGTTTCTCCCTCAGGCTTGGTATTTTTGGAGTTCTCTTAGTAGTGAATCTGCTTTTTTCTTTTTAAAGCCTTTATGTCACTCTAAGATGACATTGGAATGACCCTCAATCCCCTCTTAGTGGCGTATCACAAGTGACATTGGTTCTTGTTTTTCTCTTCCCTTCCATCCCAGGTTATTATAGCACATCCCAAATCCCCTCGCTACTGAAATGCTCCTACCCCCCTGCCATCTGCCATCCTCATGTGACTTCTAAGAAAGCCGTTCTCCAAGAAACGGGTTCTCCTTTGTTCTCCTCCCTCCAAGATATGGACAGGCTTCTCTACCCTGCAGAGAAAATCCCCCAGTTCCAGCCCAGCTGAAATGTAGCAGGTCCCCCACAATTGCACTGCACCAAGGGGTAGAGCCCCTTCCCCTAACCTGCAGACCCCTCCTCACTAACTCTCCCTGTTCTTCTCGTCCCTTCCCTGCAGGTTATGGGCACGCCGCACCCGGCACCGACGCAGGCAAGGCCTTCTGCATGTTCTATGCCGTGCTGGGCATCCCGCTGACGCTGGTCATGTTCCAGAGCCTGGGCGAGCGCATGAACACCTTCGTGCGCTACCTGCTGAAGCGCATCAAGAAGTGCTGTGGCATGCGCAACACCGACGTGTCCATGGAGAACATGGTGACTGTAGGCTTCTTCTCCTGCATGGGGACGCTGTGTATCGGGGCGGCCGCCTTCTCCCAGTGCGAGGAGTGGAGCTTCTTCCACGCCTACTACTACTGCTTTATCACGTTGACTACCATTGGGTTCGGGGACTACGTGGCCCTGCAGACCAAGGGCGCCCTGCAGAAGAAGCCGCTCTATGTGGCCTTTAGCTTTATGTATATCCTGGTGGGGCTGACGGTCATCGGGGCCTTCCTCAACCTGGTCGTCCTCAGGTTCTTGACCATGAACACTGAGGATGAGCGGCGGGATGCCGAGGAGAGGGCGTCCCTCGCCGGAAACCGAAACAGCATGGTCATTCACATCCCCGAGGAGCCGCGGCCCAGCCGGCCCAGGTACAAGGCGGACGTCGGGGACCTGCAGTCTGTGTGCTCCTGCACCTGCTACCGCTCGCAGGACTATGGCGGCCGCTCGGCGGCTCCGCAGAACTCCTTCAGCGCCAAGCTTGCCCCTCACTACTTCCACTCTATCTCTTACAAGATCGAGGAGATCTCACCAAGCACATTAAAAAACAGCCTCTTCCCATCTCCTATTAGCTCCATCTCTCCTGGGTTGCACAGCTTTACCGACCACCAGAGGCTGATGAGACGCCGGAAGTCCGTTTAGGTGTGGGGAGGGAAATGGAACAGAAAAGTCATTTGTCATAGTTGATGTTAATTTCCATTGGTCCAACTCGTCTTTTCTTATTTATTTATTATTCTTTATTATTGTCATCATTATTACTTTCTCTCCTTCCTTTCTTGGCCTCTTGGTCTCATTTTCCCCCACCTTTCCAGCCAGACAGAGCAGGCCAAAGGGAAATACAGGCCCATCCTCCTCTGAAACTCGCATCTGAGCATGAAGCATGGATCTCCTCCTTCCTTCCCAGCAGACTATGCCTTACATTTCTCACCCCACCCGCCCCATCTCTGCAGTGGTTTTCCCGGGACAGAGGTGAGACCAAGACCACGGAGACAGAGCTGAGAGGATACCCACCCCAAAGCTGCACACCATGCTCAGAGCCTTCAATCGCCCACCGTAGTGGTGTCTCTGACCTAACTCCTTTCTCTTTTCCTCCCTAAGGACTGAGTGGCTGTGTGCGTGTGTTGTGTGTGTGTGCTTCTGTGTGCACGTGTGTCGTGACAACACGGGAAGTATTTATTAGGTATTCCTTTTTCTTTCCCATCACACATCATAGCCTGCTTTTGGCTGCTTCCAAACAAAACAAAGACAAAACCCCCCAAGGTTTTTGATTTATCGTCTCTTGCCAAATCAAGCATGTTTCATAAGCAGTCTTTACCCCTGATGTGTCATGGTCCTACTTTCTAAATGCTAGGTTCTCAATTAATTATTATTATATTAATGTTTTTTAGGGGGGCGGGTGGGCAAGAAGACCTGGATCATTGTAGCTTGCCAGTTCAAACATTTTAAAAAAGCATGCACTTTGTTAAACTGGTATGCGCTATCCACAAGAAAACTAGAAGTGGAATAATCAAATGCCCATCATATTAATTTATAAGAGACATCTTTAGTTTTGTCACCTCCAGTTCCAACAATTTACCATGCAACTGGAATTGTCAGGGGACACTGGAAAATTGTTGGGACCACAGAGTACCTATTTTATTTCCCTCTTATTGACGATTTTGTGCAGCACCTTCCTGCATAAGAATTATCGTGTTGGAATGCTTGGGCGAGAATGGGTATTAGTATGTGGCTGTGGTTCCTTTTCCTAATGAAAAGTCACAGGGCATTCCTCATTAAAAATACATATCTATTTCAAGAAATATCGTCTCTAATCGCATTTGATTTGTAAATAGGGGAAAAAGTTCACATTGGTCTCAGGAATAGTTTAGAGGCAGGAGTTACGTCTTGGCCTACTGGGAACTCGCCAAGCTCAGGGGACAGTTTTGTCTGAGTAGTGTAGAAATTCCTCCCTGCTCTCAGTAGGGAATGAGTCCAAAGGGAAGACCTGCTATCCTCTTGGGGGGCGGGCAGGGTAGTTCAGGCTGTAGAACATGGCACACTGGAGGCTCTTACAGTAGCAGGAATAAAGGACAGTTTGACCTCCAGATTCACTGAGGGGACTTTAACTTCCCTCCTTACCATCCCTGCCATTTTCTAAAAGTCACCCATTCATCCATCCTCCCATTCCTTTTGTAAACCGGAAGTTCATGGCTCTTGCATGGAAATGGACCTTGGCTGTTGGAGCACGGTTACCGGCCTGTCTCGAGGCCCCAACGCGATCTCCCAGAAAGGAGGCTTTGCTCCCTAGAAAGAGTAGACCAACAGGATTTCTTAAAGGAGACAACACCTGAATGCCACCAGTCCCAAGCATTTGGGCCAATGGGCTGAAACACAGGAGCATTCAAGACTCCTCTGAGAAGGCTGTGCATGTACTTTAATGCTACATCCCATGTTGAAATTTCCCCTTCGTCCAGGACACAGGGCCTTCGAAGGAGTCTGCGAACCTCAGATTCTCTAGGCCAAAGTTGACAGTTCTCAACCTTCAAGGTCTTTATCGATTCACTTGTTTTAAGATTTTGTGTTATGGGATGCCCTACTTGGGGCTCTAAAGTCTGTCCAGGGAATAGCAGTTCTATTCAAATTTTTTTTCTCTTGGATGAGATTGTCGATTCTGTGGGGTCAGAGGTGTAACAACAGCCCTAATGCATTTGCAGAGTGCTTTATGCTTCGGAAGAGCGTGCCTGGAATAAATAATGTGGGGTTCTCATGAAAACCTTTGTAAGATGTGCCTTCAAATGGGGAGGGGGTGATCTATAATGATGATACCAAGGCACTGAGAGGATGAGTGATTTGCTGCTCAGTGTCACGGAGCTGGTTGTTGACAGAACTGAGACAGGTGTCTCAGTCTGGAGCCCAGGAGAGTCTAAGGAGCTGATTTCACACCACTGTGTCCTAACTTGGCCCTCAGAGGAGGGTGCCTGCCTCTGTTTCCCCACTGAGGACATGCAGCAGGCCCTTGGAGCCAATTAAAGGGATGCTGACTCCACCCTGCACACAGAGCTGGTTTCCCCCACTAAAATGTCTGTGTCACATTCGTCCTACAATAGCCATATTTCTACTTGAATGCCTCAAGAAACAAGGAGCTCTTCTCTTCCCAGGGACCTATAGAAAACATTTTCTATAGGATTAAGGATTATAGGATGAAGTCTTTTCTCCTCACCTTATAAGAAGTATCAGAGCCAAAATAAATTGCAAGTTGCCTCAATTTCCCTATGTCTTCTCTTCTCTACCAGTTTAGCCCTTTGAAGGATGAACACTGAGTCTTCTCTTTCAGAGTAAAACATCCTTGTTTATGCTCAAAGTATTTAGGGGATGGAGGCAAACGTTGATTTGCTTGCTTGGTGATGTTCGTCTTTTGCTGAGATGGTCCATCTCTTCCCTACTCTGGTCTCTGGCCAAGGAGTGACATGTCCAGGCACATCATGAAATGGTCTCAGGGTGGAGGGCAGGGGCCAAATTAAGGGTTCAGGGTTTTTTCTTCTCTTGGAGAAACAGAAGTTGGGCATCTCTGTTTAGTGCTCTACCATTCAAGCATTAGAATCAGATCCTCAAAGTCTTGAGGAAGCTTTGTCCAAGTCATCTCACTGAACAACCTTTATGTTCAGAGAACGACATTGAGGTCCAGAGAAAGTGAACACTCATCTAAAGGTCTCAGAGGTAGAATCGAGGTCTTCCCACTGATTACCATTTTCCTGGTACTTCTGTTGTTATTTATGGCCTTCAGAAGATCTCTTGTTTCTGGACGGTTTTAGTTTTTAGCCCCACGTGTCTCTTCCTCCTCTTGCACCTAGTGATTTCTTTTCTTTCATCCAAGTGATTTTCATTCCCTTCTACCAGTTAACTGTACTACCCATTCAGCAGGGAGTGTGAAATCACAGCAGGCTGTTTGGACGTAGAAGAGTTCAACTTCTATTAGAATGAACTCAGGAAGAGCCATGTCCCACCAGAATCACCAACACTCAGCCCACCAGCCAGTACCTAGAAATCAACATGCCTTGTAGGTATTTAAAAATATTATTCCCACTTGAACTCTTTTCAACTAAGAGCTCTCAGTCTTCATCATCTTTCCACTTCAAATATAGGAGGAAGGTGGACAGTGGTACCGATGATCCCTAGAACCCCTGGGCACACACTTTCTAAAGACCATCCTGCTATAATCTTCTTCATTGCACCCATCCTGGGTGGAAAGTGCTTTGTTGGCTGTCAGCATGTTAGACTCTCTTATGTAGGAATGAACCAACCCCTCTGGGTTTTGAGATACTTGGTTATCCCCACAGCTAGCATCATATCCGTTCTTTCCACCTGCCCTGCTTCATCTTGGAAACCCCACAGCAGCCCCTTAACCTCAGCGAGCTGCGTGGCTCTAAACGTGAACCCTCTTGGAAGCATCTGTGTGCTCCCACTGTGTGTGGCCAATTGGGAGGGGAGTGCCTGCATTCAGGCATGGTCACAGCAGCTCATTTGCAGCCCAGGATTCCCAGTGGGTCCATCATCCTTCCAGGAGAGGTGGCAAACGGACCTTGACCACTGCCCACCAAAAGCCTCCTTGGGAGGTGCTCATTAAAACCCCACCCATCAAAAGGAGATTAATTAATCTCAGCTCACCTGTTCCTTATCTGTGCACAGGGCCTTGATTAAGAGAACATCTGGACAGTATGAGAAGCTCGCAGATAAGCCTAGGCAGGTTGCTTTTCTCTGCCTCATCCCTATCTGGAAGCTGATGGGTCCTGATTCTCAGTGACAATCACTTGCAGCTGGAAGCTGGAGGGAAGAACAGGGTTTCTCAGAGGTCTCCCTTGTCTGTCTGTGTACCTTGGCCGGGAGAGGGAGGTGAGCAAGGAGAAAATGACCAAAAAAAAAAAAAAAAATCACAGAGGCTTATGGCTCCATTTCTTTTTGCAATATTCTTTTTTAAATGACAGGCCCCAAGATACCCTTTGAAACCCTCTGCAGAGGCGCATGCCCCTGTCCTATCAGTGTGCTGGCCCCGGCATCAGTGAAGCACTCTGGCAAACCGTGGCTTTGTTCTGAAAGTGGTGTGACTTGGGGTCTGTCCCATGCAGGCCATGCTGCCTGGGGGTGTAAAGTGAGTTTCCTCCAGAGTTGTGGCTTGCACCGGACCCTGGAAGCACCCTCAGTGAGGACAGGGTGGTAGGCAGGGGACTTGTCATTGTGCTGGGCTCCACTGAGCTCCTGGAAGTCATTTCACTCCCTGGGCCTCTGAGGCTTCCCCATCAACACAATGAGACAGCTTGGGTGAGATTTATGGGCACTTAGCACAAAACCAGTTTGACCCACAAAAGCATTTGGCCTGGATGTTCTGACCCCTGGGCACACTTGAAGCTTGAGCCGCCCAGAAGAAAGCCAAAAATCACTTGGTTTGGCAGGGGATGGGGAGCTGGGAAGATGAAGGGGAACAGGCAGTGGCAGAGAGCGCCGTGGTTGTCACAAACCAAGGCCAAATGCATTCCGGGGTCCCCAAAGCGCTGAGCATAAATCCATTTGATGTGGTTTTTTCTTGATCACACCTGATAGAGGCTGCTGATTCAGGAAAACAGAAACCCTATGACCATGGTCATATGACACTGACCTATGTTGAAAATCCCAGAATTACAGAGTGAAGAATAGTCTGATGAGCTTCTCTAGACCTCTTGCCTAGATTCCCCCCTGCCTCAGTGTTTTGCCACCCTCGCTCCCCCAACTCTCACTCAGATGTTTGGACAATGTGTTAGCATGCCTGCAGCTTTTCAGTGGTTCAGCCAAAGAAGAAATTGTCTGCCATGAACAAGAGCACTCTCCCAATGGTGCCATTGTCACGCCTAGGAAACATAGCATTCGTACAATATTATTGCCCCATACAATCTGTATGTAAAACCCAATTGTCCCAAAAATGTCCTCCAGAGCTTATTGAGTCTAAAACACAATCCAAGATCACATCCCACATTGCTTGTCCTGTTGTTCCAGGCCTCTCCCGAATAGGACGTCCCTGTCACCATTTGTCTTCACCATATTGGCCTTCTTGAGTCCCGGCCAGGGTCTTGTAGAATAATGCCCCGTGATCTGCTATGCTTGTTTCCTCCGGTTAAGACACTTTGGCAAGACAACAGAGTTGATGTCCTGCAGCCGTGATTTATGCATTTGATGTTTGGCTCTCTGGGGACCTCTGTGGTTACTGCTTGCATTGTGGGTAAATAAGTCGTATTAAATGTTGTTTTCCTCTGTTAGGGGAACTAACTGCACATTCAAGAGAGGCGTCCGTGGATGCTGGGTCTCACTGCCAAAGCCGAACATGGCTTCGGGATTTCTGCCTTCTCACGTGGACCTCTGCTGTGCTGGTTGAATGCCACTATTTGTTCCCCTAAACACCTGTGGGGATGGTCCAGCTACTCATAGACAGGAAGCCCAGAGAAATGCTTGACGTGAGGGTCCCTGCAAGCCAGTTGGGCTGTTTTGGCACCCGCCCCCGCCCCCCAACCATAGCTCCTCAATGAGGGGTAGAGACTGCCAAGCCCTTCCACTCATTCATCATCATAAAAATGTAACTTGCTATGGCAGCCTCTTGGCCATTAAGGGCTATCCTTGGTGACCTCTGTCCTTGAGATCTTTGACGAGTTCTGTGGCCTTCTCAGTGCTGCTGTTGTGACGCAGTCTCCCTGCTGTGGCTAAGTAACCTTTCGTTTTGATTGAGATTTGTCCATGCAGACCCACCTCTGCGCCTTTGCCCGTGCCGGTCCCTCGACCTGGGAGGCCTCCCTGTTGCTCTCCAGCTTTGAGGTGGAGACAGAGCATGTCACACCTCCTTTTGCCATCTCGTGACCCTTTTGCTCCCTGATGGACTTGACAATGTCCTCTTCTGGGGTCCCCCAGTTCTTGTTTTGGTCGTGAGTGACTGCACCCGGGGAGCAAATCTTCTGTGGCCCCGGCCACAGGAACAGCAAGCAATGGGCAGTGCCCCGGAGGGAAGGACCATCTCGAGAATAAAGGCACTGAGATGTGTGGCCTCTTGCCCAAATGGCCACTCATCACCTGACTGAGGCAGGCATGTCTTAACTTGCTGAAGTGGAAACAGGGTAACTCAATGCATGCCTCTGCTCCATCCCTGGAGATCGATCCAGATCTATGAGAAGAAAACTGGACCTCATAGCCTCGGCGATTCAACAACACCTGCCCGGCGGGGTGGCATGTGCCCCATACAACAGGGCTGGAAGCTGTCACGCCAGGCATCTCTCATAAGGCGGGTGACACAGATGGCGCCAGGTGCCAGGAGCACCATTGCGATGTGTCACCCTGAAGAAGTTGGGCCCCGTGATGGGAACGTCATCAGGAAACTGGGTCTGCACCATTTTCTTGTGGCAACACCTCTGGTAGAGGCTGCGAGGGGATGGGGACATGCATCGTGAGTGACTCGGGATCCCCAGCCTCTCTGGCCTGGCACCTGCCCACCCCTAGAGCCCTGGGCCTTGAGAGAGGCAAGCACACGCTCTTCTCGCCTCCAGAGAGCAGCATGGGGGTGTGGATGCTGCTCAGGCCCTGGCATCTCGCACGCCTGGGACCAGCCTCTGCCATTCACAGGTGGGTGGTGGTTTTGCCTCTCTGAGCTTCAGTTTCCCCGCCTTTAAATTGGAGACTGTACATAGCCCCTACTGAAAAGGGTGCCTGTGAAGGCTAGATGTGAGGTGATGGCATTTAATGTCACCTGCTCTGTGCCAAGCACCCTGCCTGTGTTCTCATACTTGTTTGCATTTCTCATAAAAGCAAGGCCCATGTCTCCCACAGGAAGTTACTCCTGGGGCATCGGACTTGAAATCCAGCTATGGAAGAAAACAAGTTGAGGAGCGTAGGCAGGGCTTCATGGAGGAAACGGCTTTTGGAAATCATTGAGGCAAGCTTTAGAGGAGCAAGTGGGTGGTATTTTAGGCACAGGCAAAGGCATAGGCCAAGGTGCAAGGGTGTGACAGTGCAGGGGGCACAGATTCCATCCTACCATTGGTGGAATCCTGCCACACCTGGGAGAGATGAGATACCATAAATCTCAAGGCGCTCTACAAGCTGGCCACATCTAAGTCATTCAAGCCATTCTTCTGCTCAAGAACCTTCCCTGGCTCCCTAGTGCCCACAAAGTAAGTTGATGGTAAAGTCCTGCACTCTAACCAACCATAGCCCGAGTCTCAGGCTTTCAGGGAGGCACTATCCATCTAGATGTCCCTTCTAGGTCCTCTTCCCATAAAATTCCAAAAATAGATCCTGGAGTCTCACCAAAGTTGTATTCTATGGCATCCTCTTGTTTGGGCAGGGTTTTCTTTGACGGGTGGCAGACATTAGCTCAAATTTGCACATGGGAATTTTTCTGGGTAAGATCTTGGTCTTTCACTGAAGCATCCTGGGTCTTGTCCTGATGAAATCTTCTGCCAGCCTCACCAAAGACTAGCATATGAAACAAAAGGAAAATGCTGTATAAAATAAGTTCTTAAGCTTACTCGGCATGAGGAACTTGTTTCTGGACTGATTTCATGATCAACAGTGGTCATGACTCCCTTCATCTCTGGCCTCTGAGACTGAATCTGGTTAAGGCCTTGTGGGCACTTGCTCCTCTCATCCCTAGGAGATGAGGCCTCTCTGTGGGGTTTGTCACCCAGCACAGGGTCCTCTGAGGGTGTCAGAAGATCTGGGAGTGCCTACTGTTGTGGTGAGTGCTGGTGACCCCCTAGAGGTAGCAGCTGTTGGTGAGAAGCTCTGGGTACAAAACTGTCCCCACCAGGACTCAGAAATATGAGTTTGATGTTGAGATGAGGCCTCTGGGTGGTGGAGGCTGAGGGAAGTGGAGGCTGAGGGAAGCAGAGGCTGGGGTGGGGGTGGGATGGTGTACAGGAAAGAAGTCAAGTCTAGGGAACTTGGGTGGAATCAAGACTCAGACTTTGTCTTGATTTGCTGTGTGACCTAGGGAAAGTCATTTCACTCCTCTGAACCTGAGTTTTCTAACTTCCAGACTAAAGAGTCTGGCCAAGCTCCCAAGGCCCACTCCACCCCGCTCCAGTGTCTGCCACGGACAGGACACCAGTCTGGGGAGGACTGGTGGGGCTGACTTCAGCTGCATCGGAAAATCTTTCCCCAGACACCTTCTGTTGGAGTTGACTCTCAGATGCTTTATTCTTAATAACATATGGATCTTTAATTAACTAACAACAGCCCCATGCAATCTTTGCTTAATTTCTTGGTAGGCTCTCCTCCCATCCTCACCACATGAGGTGCCCTGCTCTAAAGGAAGAAAGCCTTAGGCAACTGAGCTGTGAGTCATCAATATCTGCAGAGCAGCCCGCAGGCCTGGCCCCTGGAACTCACCCTTCCTGGTGAAAGAGGGGCATGCCTCTGTCCAGCATTTACCTTCAGGCTTGGCTCAAAGCAGCCATTCCACCCCTGCCCTGTGTCTTCCCCTGGGTTGTCCTTGCTCCAGGGGTCCCTTTGCTTCCTGGGAGAATATGTCCCTCCACCCCCAGCTGAAGCCCACTTGGCCCAGCAAAGAGCCTTGCCTTGGGTCAGCTCAGCTGGGGCCCAAACCTCAATGGCAGCCTCTTGAACTTACATGTAATGCAGCACCATGCAAGTGAAGATGTTACTTCCCACTGGCACACTTACTCTTCGTGCTGGGTGGGGGTGGCTGGAGCACTTTCATCTGGCATATGGGGTAACAGGGCTCAGAAAAGTGGTAAAGCTGGAACTCCAAGTCAGATGTCCTGATTGCACACTTCCAGGCACCTATCCTGAAGCTCACAGGGCAGGGCAGGTCCCTCAGATTGCCATAAGGAAAGGACATAGCGCCATAGCTCAGGAGGAGGGAGGTGGTGTCATCTCCAGGTCAAATCCATATGCGGGGGTTGGGGGGGGATGGGCATTTCACAAGGGCAGGCATCAGAGAGGAAGAAGCACCAGAAGAGCATGGCCAGCCAGAAGAGCATGTGCTGAGTCTGCTGGTTCCTTCACCCAGTTCAAAAGCCCAGCCCTGCTCAGCACCACGGACAAATCCATAAGCTAAGAGCCACGTTCAGACGAAGCCTGGGGTTGTTATTAATCACACAGACCTTTGTGCGTCTTTTCTCCACAACAGTGGTCCCTCAGAGGGCAGACCTGAGACCAGCAGTAGTGGGCTTTCTGGCCTGAAGGGTGGGCTAGTGGACCTCAGCTGGGTACAGTGTGCAGTACATTGTGTAGAATGTGGCAGCCCCTGTGCAGGACAGAGGGCTCTGCGCCGGGGGTGGAAGAGCCTCTGCTGAACCCTCCCACGTTGTGGTGCGACCCAGGCTGGGTGCCTGTCCCGGGAGGCAGATCTGAGGAGCTAGAGAAACACAGTGATGCTCAAACACGTCATCTGGCAAACGTGCCCCACCTGAGCCTTCGTTTCCCCATCTGTAAAGGAAGGATCTGGAAGACAGGACTGTCCTGGAAGGATTGAGGGTGGAAGCTCTTGTTCTGCAGATGCTGGTGTGAGGAACCATCCACAACACTGGGCAGGATTCTGGCCCCAGGGCACGCCTGGGTTTTGTCTGAAGCTTTGTGTGAGACTCGCAAGTTGGCAGGGAATCTGGAGTCGGTGGGGAGGCGGTGTGGCAGGGCTTGTCCTTGTAACCAGCATCTCCCTCACTGTGGTGGACTGACAGTTGGTCCTGGCAGCTAAAGAGTACAATTGGAAAGACAGAAAAGGGGAGTCAGTTCCTTGGAACCATCTTTGCGTCCAGAGAGCAGTGCTCGATTTAGAGGAGGGAGGCCTTGTAAGATTCAGTCATGAGTCTTGGCCTCTGAAAGTAAGCGCTCTTGGCCTTGCCTCTTCTGGCCACCAGGCACTGGGTGGTGTAGACATTGGGGGCCTTTGCTAAGCACTCAACCCTGGTTCCCTTCCCTCCTCATTTGTAATAGGACCACTTGGCCTTGAGGAGTCACTTATCCCCGCCTACAAAAGATGAAATGGCCAGGTGAGATGAGAGGCAGGTATCTCCCAGGCAGAGACTGATGAGGATGAAGTGACATAGTGTGGTCACATACTGGACTCTGACATTTTAGTGGAGGAATTTGGAGAGACAGGACCCAGTCTTTTCAGCATTGGGCTGGGTTCCACATCCTCCCCCAGGGACATCACCTGTTTCAGGTAGACAGTTCTATAGACTTCCTCTCCTCTCACTGGAGACTCTCCTCCTACCTACAGGACACTTTTAATCCTTCTGATGGATTCTCCTGTAAGATGGGGTCTCTTTGATGAGACAGCCCCCAATCCTGAGTAAACCAGATGTCTGGACAGTGGTGTGGGAAGGAGCATGTTCCAGGGAACCGAAGTTCACGTCTCCTAGATGACACTGCTATGAGGCGTCAGCTGCCCCAACCATGGGCCCTGGCAGCTCCCCAGGGCCGCTTCGTGCAACACGGGCTGTTGATTCAGCCATTTCTCCAGCCACTGTTGACTGAGTGAGCTGAGCATGTGTTTGCTGCCTGCCGGCTGCAGTAGGGGCCGCCGTGGCCAGCTTGACCATCAAGTCCTTGGCTTCATGGAACTAAAATACCAACGGACCACAGCTTCCTTAATGCACAGAGGCTGGAGGCAGGGCTGAGGAGCAGAAATGGGAACCAGAACAAGCCTCACCAATGGTTTTACTTCCTCACTTGGAATTTTAGAAGTTGGGTAGAAAAATAAAAATACGAAGAAAGGAAAAACACAATTAGTGGGAACCCAGTGAAGTAGAACCCACAATTAACAAGATTTCTCTATAATTTGATAGCTCCTCAGAGGAACACATTCCTGAAAAAGGCTAATTGTATATTTGTTTGTTCAGCCCACAAATAGCATTTTGACAGCCATTCTTTGGGGGGCGGGGGCCTGGAAAGGACCTTATGAGATCATCTGAGTCCACCCTCTGCTCTATCAGAATCTCCACTAAATAGACATTGCACTGGGTTAGGTGAAATTGTTTTCATTGATTCAAATTTAAATAAGGGAACAGATTAGCCCCACTTGGGAGATTTGAGGATATCAGGTATATCCAAAAACGTTGATAAGTAGGTTTGCAGTTAGACATATAGACACGGGACAGAGACATCAAAGATGAGTAGAATTTCAACCACTGAATTAAGGAGAAAAAACTTCAAGTCCATTCCCAGCAGGCCAAGAAATTGCTGATAATCCCTCTCAGATGTACAGTATTTTTGACTTCAGCCAACTGTGTATCCTTGTGCTTTAAAACTTCAAAAAGAAAACTTGTCATTTGTGACTCCAGGCATAGAAGAAATTAAACTTGAATTAGTTCCGAATTCATACCCATCAAAACGATTGGCATATACTCCTGGGGTGCCTCCCGGGGAGGGTAGGGTATAGGGACACGGGCTCTCGTGAATCTATTTGGGATATGTGTGCGCGTGTGCATTGACTGGATATCTGTGGGTCTTCGGATTTTTGTGTTCCTCCTCTCCACACCCCCAGCATTGCTGGGCATTTTTGTGACCGTGCAGTAAGGGGACCTGGATTTGGTTCTTATGAAGATGCTACCAGAGGCCTGCCAGAGCACTCCCTGGGGAGGGAGACGGAAGTCAGGAAAGTTCTAGCAGAAATGGGCTTAGTGACCTTGAGACTGTTCGTTCACATTCAGGAGGATGGAATGTTTGGTTCTGGACCCTTAGCAGGGACCCACCTTCCTACCTTGGTGAATGGGGTTTGAACAGGTCCTATTGGGGTCAAGATGTCAAGGCCTTTGGTGGGAAGCTGTATCAGATCTGGCAAAAATCAGCAGTTCAAACTCATGCACAGAGAACCAAATTCAAAAGGAGCCTACTGCTTCTGTTTGTTTTCTTTTGTTCATCTTCTCTGGCCTTCTCTGTCTGTGGAGATGGCACCTTCACAAATGGCCTTAGAATGCTGTTCTGAAGTTCAACAGAATGAGACAACCATCAAATGAATATCAGAGGTATCTATTTTCACAGCTTACCTGATTAAATATTTAAAAAAACTAGTCACCAATGTTTACAAGTCCAAGTAGACATCCAGCCCATGTAGAATATGTAACTTACATAAGGGTTTGCATCTTTCTTTTGTAACGAGTGTGGTACGCAGCCCTGTATATATTTTACAATGTCTTTACAGAAAAATCATTTAATGTGGTGTTGTACAATAATGCACTTTTCTAATTTTTTTCCATTAAACTCTCTATGGCACGTTTACAAATGAATCTTGGTCTTTCTTCACTAGGAAAGGTGGGACAAGACCTTGGATGTCACCTCTTTCTGCCTGTAAACCACATTCTGAAAGCAGAAAGCATGGTGGACCACCCTGGCTGTATGCCCTGTTTGCTCCTGATCTTCCTCTTTGTTGACAGGCCTGCTCAGAGGCCTTTCCCCTAACCACCTTGGTAAAGTAAGGAATTTGTCTTAAAATACAAAACTATCCTTCTTGAACTTTATGTGCTGACTCAGTTATTTTGTGCAGTTGAATTGGATCCAGGAACCAGAAAGTAGATGAGCACCATTTCCAGGAGGCAATGAAACCAAACCAAACTGACAGTTCCACCTCAACTGAACTGAGACCAGCTTTGTGGATTTTTTGTTTTTCTTTTGCGGCCAAGGAATCTGAGTGCAAAAAAATGCGACAAACCATGCTGCCCTTTTTCACCAGTGCATATATGGACACAAGAAGGGAAATCCAGGCAGTTCACAGGTGCTCAGTGTTCTTTGTATGGAAGGCAAATCTGTTCCCCCAGCTCCATAGGAGATGCCCAAGTGTTGGGGCTCCTGAGCTCCACCTGGAAGGCTCATGAAGTCAGGTTTCTGGGGTGTGCCCTCCATCTGCATCTAGGATGGGGCCGAGAAGGCACATTTCCAAGGAACACTGAGGTGATGCTGCAGCCACTGTTTCAGGGATTGGTGGGAGATGCCGGCCAAAAGCAGATCATGGCCACAGGTCGTGTTCCTGAACCTGGCCACACAAAGCCAGGCTGCTTTTGGCCTGTCTTGGAGGCCATGCCTATTTTCCCTGCTCACCTGCTCAGCTCTGTTTGGCTTCCCCCAGTGCCTACACAGGGCTCATCCAGGAAACAAGTGGACTTGAGCTCTGGTGAGAACTATAACTCTTAGCGATTGAGGCTTAATTTACATACAGAAAAAACTTACGCCTAGGTGTTCCATTCTCTGCATTATGACTTGGGGGTCTTAAATCCTCTTAAAATGTAAACAAGGACAGATTGCTTTCTCTGTTCAACCTTTCTGTGGATGCCTGGGATAGAAGCCAAGCCCTTCCTACGGGTCAGCTTTGCTCCTATCTGCCTGCCCAGCCTGTGCTCTCTATGGCATGCAGATGTGCCCAGATGGCCCCCTCATCTGCTCTGCTGTTCCCTATACCAGCAGCTCTTTTTGACCCCACCTCCTCCCATCCCACAGTGTCTGTGCTCAGATGTGACCTTCTTGGAGGGCACCTCTTCAGCCTGCTTTCTCCCCTAGCACTGATCACCATCTGCTGCCACAAAACATTTGACATGTCTATTGTGTCTTCCTCAGGGGAGCATGAGCCCCACGAGGGCAGAGGGCAGACGGCAGAGATTTTCACTTGCTTTATTCATTCACGGCTCTACCCAGAGCCACATCTGTAGGCAATAGTCCTTCAGCATTCCCTGAATGCCAAAATGATGGGATGAAGTCAGAGTCCATGCCCTGCAGAGTCTGTGAGCCTCTTGCATCCTTCTTCTTCCTCTGCTCCCTCCTATCCCAAACATTAGTCTCCCAGCCTGTACTGGCTCTGAGGGAGAACCTCCTGGCTCAGAGATGGGTCTAAGGTCTCCAGCACCATGAGCTCAGAGAGGCTGTGGGACCGTCCACCTCATGAGGTAGGGCCTGTTGCTAAACTGCATCCTGGGGTTCCAGTGGCTCCAAGAACGTGGACTGGGGACCCACAGCAGGGCTGGCTCTTGGTTTATGACCTAAGGCAATTTCTATTTCTCTTGTCTTTGGAAGGCAGTGTGTGTCTTTGGTGAACCAGGTTAGTGCTTCCTAAGAACTCTGTGCTTTCCAGAATTTTCAAGGGATAATATGGTTGAGTTGCTTTCCTGTATTTTCTATTATTTTAGCCAAGGCCCACTCAGCTCAGAGGGACACTTGGGACAGTCGTGAACGCGGCAGTTTCGAGTCCCTGGCTAATCAGTGCAGGAGCCACAACTTCCTTTTGCTCCCTAATGAGAACTCTGTGCAATCAGAACCCCTGAGATTCTAACCCCATATCAGCACTTTCCTCTCCCCGCCACCCCCCGCTGCTGGTCTTTCAATCCAGACACAAAGGGGCTTGTGCTGCTGCCCAAATGAGGAATCGGGGCAGGCATGAGACTTCAGTGCATATTGCAGGGAGTTTTCATTGCCGTCCTTGTTATGGCCAGGCACCTGTTAATGGAAATAATGACCGCTTCAAATAGAATACTTTTCTGCATGTCTTGGTTTGTTCCTGCATCACGTGCTTAGATTTTCACTAAGTTCTGTGTACGGTCCTTTTGGAAGGATCTGACAAGAACTATAGGAGCACACCACAGCAGGAAGACACAACATACATGTTGTGAGGTCCCTGAAGAGGACACTTGAGGAAAAAGCATTTATGCTCTAGGGCAACTGAAACCATGGTGACAAAGAGGTCGTGATTGGCAGCGATAGGCTACCATGAAAAGAATACGAGGTTTCAAAGGTTTTATTCTCCCTTTCTGCAAGTGGAAAATTCTATCATTAAGAGCCACAACAGATGTTCCTGCTCGCAGGGGCCGATTGTCAATGGAGTTCCTTCCCATGTGAGCACCTCTGTGGTATACTCCAGAATGAGCAGTATCAGAACTTCTTTATTTTAGGATTAATGATTCTTACAAGCAACCCAGAAGAGTGAGCCCTACCATTTACTGTCCTTGTGTTCTTTGTCACTTTACTCATCTGCAAATGGTCAAGTAGATGTTATTAAATAACACACAGGAGAGCACCTGTCCTAAGCAGCTCCTGTCGTTGTGTGGCAGGCATTGTGGGCTACATCTTTTTCCGGTAATAACTCAGAGCATTTCCTAAAATGCTTTCCATAGCATGCTGGTCCTATAAAGCCCCACCCCCCCCCTAAAAAAAAAATGGAACAGGCATTGCTGCGTTCTAAGTCCCTTTTGTGCAGATTCACAACCCACACCACACGACATCTCACAGCATTTACTATCCTAAAGAAAAAATGGAACTTTGCCAACCTAGGGTTTTCTGAACAAATCTGATGAACTCGTTTCCTCCCCCAGCCCCCGAACACCAGTGGCATTCATCGCCACCCCCTCCCCGCATGCCTGTGATCAACAAGGCTGTGCAGCAGCCCCTCCCATCTCTGCACCCTCCAGGCGTGGCAGAGTTGCACTTCCTGTTCCCCTGGGTGGGGGTGGTCATGTAATTAGTTCTGGCCAAGGAATCACAGGTGAAGCAGCACAGATCACTTCCCGGCTGTAAACTGAACTGTGCGAGACCCTCCAGGACTTTCTTTCCTTCTGTCGCACGGACAGACAAGTTCAAGACAGTGGCTGCTAAGCCCAGGTCCTGAAGAGAGGAGGTAAGGTGAGGACTCCCCAGCTGGCCCACGGTGGAGGCACACGGTGAGAAAAAACCTTCAAGCCACTATGATGTAGGGATTGTTCAGTCTATCCCGACTGCTCCAGGTTTATTCCTGGGGACACTTCCTCAGGTGGTTGGTGCCTGGTACATCAGGTTCATAGTATCTGAGATGTTGTTGTCAGCCAGTCATTGACTCAAACAATAAGAGGGGTCTCTTTAAAGAGCCTCACATGCAATAAAATCTTACATCAGGAGCAGGGGGTCTTAATTATCTGGGTTAAATATTGCCCACTCCAGTTTCATCCTCATCCAGGGACTTAAGAAATATTTTTTCCATAGAGCCTTTTCCATTTTAAATGTGATTTTCACTTTCAATTATTTGTATTTCCTCCTTAAAACAGGACTGTGCAGGCGGCCCCATCAGAGGATGGTGACAGCTGTCTCCTTCTATAAGTGAGGAAGCCTCATCCTTCCTTGGATCCTCAGCATCTCTTAACCAGCTGCGGCAGAGGTCGAATTAGAATGGCACCAGCTTTGGATAAAAATCCAGATCTCGTTTTTCAAAACGTGTCTAGAGCTGGTTGCTGTGAGGAACCAATCAAGCCTCAGCTGTGATTCTAATCGGGCCAAGTCTGTCTGAGAGCCCAACTTATTCGTCCAAAGAGAACACGGTTTGGATGGAGCTCAAGGTGCGTGGCTGGCTGGCATAGCCTGGACAACCTCTTAAAGGCCAGGCTGCAGAGATAGAAGGTCTGTCACTCAAGTTGGGGAAATCACCTGAGAAGCTCAAGTCCACTGCCTCACAGCTCAAACGAGTCAGCCTTCCCAACCAAGAATTGCGTTGATAAACAGACTCAGAGCCTGTGCTCGTGGGGTTGCCCATCTGCAAATGTCTCACCTGGCCCTTCTGCAGGGCCCGGCGGGGATTGGGGAGGGTCAGTGCTCCCTGGGGCGGGGACTGGGTCTGCCTTCAGGCTTAGCACCTCCGAGTCATACAGATGCTAGGTGGTCCTGCTGCTTACCCTCGCTGAACCTCAGGCTTCTCGTGTAAACAGGGCGCTTTTGAGGAATTATTAACATCTCCCCGTGAGTCAGGGCACCTACTGAGATCATGTATGTAATGCTTGTAATAAATGCAGCTATGTGCCAGGCACTCCGAGATGCTGCCTTTGTGGTTATTATTTTTAGTTCAGCTGTATGCGTGCCGGGAACACGTTCCTGTTGGCTATGAGTCTACCATGGAAAGTGGCTTCTAGGGTGTTTATTTACCTGGCACCTGCCCCATTTTGCTGGTCCTTGCAATAACCAGATTTGAGCCAGGGTACAGACCTAGAACCCCCTGGATGAAAGGGAGGCCTGGTGCCCTCCAGGAAGGACCCTGGTCACACTGTCACACATTTATCCTGTGAAGTTTTCTCATAGCCTTTCTTGAAGGCAGCTATGGCCATTTACCAGGGAGACAGTGCAGGAAGGAGAAAGATCAGACTTTTTGGGGATTGCCAGACCCTGGCTCTGAACTGACATCGATTCCAGGAGACCTGGATGTCGCTGTGGTCTGGCGGTCAGAGTAGGTGATTATGGAGTGGGGCGATCCACGGAGTTGTTGCTCAGGTCCATCTCAAAGCGGGCGCCATGGGTCTCCCAGCCCATCCTGTGGCTGCTGGCCAAGTTCTGAAACGCATCATTGGAACAGACACTCAGCAATGGGCAGAACCTGTATGCCAGCGATAGACATCACCCCAGCCAGGGCTGAGGGTGCACCTTCACGCAGGCTGTGCTCATTATGGCACTGTGTCCTCTGGGCCAGAGGTGGCTCTGGACACAGACATGAGTCCCAGATTGGCCACATGGAGCTCTCCCTATTCTTTCCTAACAGGAACTGGATGGAAGAGCTGTCTGCCCGAGGCAGGCTGCTGGAGGGGATGAAGCCAACATTCTGGCATCTTGCAAGGCCTAAGAGGGCTTAAGTCCTGGGTGAAATCACCCCTGTGGCCAGATCTGCTCCTGTCCCTTCTACTGGCTGATAATATAAGCTCATCAATTTTTAATAAGCCAGGTGAGCTTCGATGCAATGACACAGGCTCTAGGGGCCTGATTCACTGTGGGGGAATCTTCTGTTCTCCCCTCTAAATCTCTCTTCACATTTATTCATGCCGTCTTGTGTCCATGGAAATGAACCTATGTGGCTTCCACATAGGCTTGGTCAATGCGGAGCTCTGGCAAGAAGTGAGGAGGTTAGAGGAAAGAGGGAGGGAGGATTTACCCCTTTCCCCTGTGGCAACTCTACGGTCTGGATGTTTTCTAAAGCAAGGGTCTCAGTCTCTGCCAGGAGGCCCTCTCCACACTGTCTCTGGTTTCCAGGTTCTGAACCGCCCTTTCTTCCTGGCCTAAGGAGGTGAGTCCTGGGTACTGCACTATCCTTTAGGGTTTCCTTTTACTCTGCTGAGCTTTTGAAGATAGTCCCTTCATTAAAACATCCACAAATCACCCAGCAGGACTTTCCCACCTGTCTCCTGGTGGACCCTGCCTGCTGTACACATTGCACCCAGACAGCCCGGACTAAATGGACAAAATGTCATCATGATCATCACAAGAGCATATTATCAGGAGAGTGACATACAAGTCTTGGTCCAGGCAGAGATCTTAGGAAAGATACTGTAAGCGATCTAGGGAAGGAAAGTATGTGCTTAACTTTGGAGTAAGCATTGCTGTATCACCACGCACTGTGCTGGGCACCTTTTGATGCCAGGTTTCCTACTGGGACAATCCCCCTGCCCTCAGGAACTGGTCTCCTCAACAAGTGAGGATGGCCCTACTATGAGGGAAGAAATCTAGAGATCAGCCCGTACCCCATTTTTTTATGGTTCATTCAACATTGACTCATCCTCTGCTGGAAGCAGTTCTAGAGCCAAGATTTTATTTTTTTCAATTTAACTTTTATTGAAGCATGACATGCACTCTGGAAACATGCATCAATTTAAAGTGTGCAGCTTGATGAACTTTCAAGACTGCAAATTCATCAAGTTCCATAGCACTGAAAGTTCCATGGTACCGAAACCCGGAATCCAGAAATACAACATGGTGGGCACCCCAGAGGCTACCCCCTTTTCCTCCCAGACACTGCCCCTTCCGTGGTAACTACTCTCCTACCTTCTAATCTGCTTTTGAATTTTCAGTCAATGGAATCCTAATTGTGCACTCTGGTATTCTGGCTTCTTTTGCTTCATGTATTTGCAAGTTTCATGGTGGTGTGTTCCATTCTGTGACCACGCCAGCCCACTCTCGATGGGCCCTCGCTTCTCAAGATTTTAGCTATTAACAACAGTGCAGCTATGAGTGTTCTGGAACATGCCTTTTGAGTTACAAAAGCAGTGGGATTGCTGCATTCCTGGAAGGGCCTAAGGATAAACATATGTATCCCTAGTCATTTCCCAGAGCCCTGCTCATGGTTGTGTAGGATCCAGTTCCCACCATCAGCCTCTGGTTTCCATAGCAGTGTCTCTACCTTCCCAAAGCCTGGTGGATACAGTTATTGGTACTAGAAGTGGTCCCAGGTGGGTAAAATCCTAGGGACAAGATCCAGGAATTCATTTTTTTGATCTGGCTGGATTTAAAGTCAGCAGCCAACCTGTTGTCTAGCACCTAATCCTGTGGGTGGCTGAGTTATAGCACACACTGAATTCATAGCTCTGGGTTCTCTCATGTTAAAATTAGGGCTGTCACCAAATGCAGGCTCAGTTCCTGTGACTGCAGTTTATAATGAAACTTCAGGCACCATTAGTTAACTGTCAGACACCAAATTGCAGCAGAAAGAATCAGATAGGCAACCTTGCTTTGGGTTTGCACATCTGTGGCTACAATCATGGTGCCTGCTTCAGGGTAGCCATGATGGCCTAGAGCAGAGAACCTTTCTGCTCAGGAAAAAAAGAGTTGTGGGTTTGCCAAGATTATAGATGAGGCATGGGTAAGTGTGGTAGACCATCCTTCCCAATCCAGTTTTAAGGGCTCCCCCTCCGCCATTTCCCTCCATCAGGTTTTCTGCATCCTCTTATTCCCCACTGGGCACCTAGTTTCTGTCCCTTCCCCCTCAGCCACGATTTGCTGTTTCATGATGAGGTCAATCATCTATCTGTCCAGGATGTGGCTGTGTCTCCTTCAAAACAGCAGCGATCATGTATTTTCTGTGCTCAAGACAAAGAGACTGAGGATTGAGAATGGAGAGGTGGGCAAGGCAGAGGACCTGTGGTTTCCCAATAGGCTGAGGCTCATCTACAAAATGGGAACAATGCTTCCATGGTCCAGGTGGCACCTCTATTAAGTTGAGATTCATCCAGTGGGCACAGGGTCTGGGGAGTAATGGTACCTTCCTGGAAGACAGTCATTCCTTCACGCACTGGCACAGCTTCAGGTCACAGAAGCACAGGCTGGGGAGGGCTGGCCCTATTTCCACCTCTTTGCATCACCTTAGTTGAGCTCCCCTGCACAATCGGCACAACAATACACGGCAGCCTTTGTTTTGTACGCCAGATAAATTAAACATTATGCCGAGGGCCATGCAGGAAGGGCCAACTGCAGACCTTGGTACCAACCGAAAGTTATATCCCGCATAGGCTGGAGTATTACCCTGACGGAAGGCAGATGAGCCCGTATGGGTGTGGTTAGGACATGCCTAGTCCCTTTACACAAAATCATGTTTACTGAGTATCTAAGGTGGGCTCAATTTTGAGACTTCCTAAAGATCCACCTCATTCAGGAAAGTTATCAAGAGCCTGTTATATGCCAGGCACTGTATGCTAGGGACTTGGGGTGTGAATATTAGACACACAAGTGCCTTTGAGGAGCTTATAATCCATGATAGGGTGAGAAAAAACATCATTATAGTGTATGTTTGAAGCAGTGTCATGGAACAGAGAAAAACAGTGAGGGATTTGGAGCCCTGCAGGAAACAGGTGGCTTTACATAGTTGGCAGTCAGGACCATTCTCCACTGGAAAGGTGAGCTTGAGCAGATGGGGACACGAAGAACATTCCAGCTGCTGATGGGCAAGAGCCAAGGCTCCACGCTGAAGCGTATCCAAGGCTCAAGGCCGAGGAGGCCCCTGTGGCTGATCCCTGCTGTGTTCTTCACGTGCGTCACCTCTACTCTCCAGGCCTCCTGACACCCAGCCGCAGATCCTCTGATGCTCTCACTTCTCTGGCTGTCCTCATCCTCCTGGACTTTGCCTTAGGTCCGCTCTGAGCCCAGTTCAGCCAGAGGTCTACGGCAGAATCAGGCAGGTTGGACATGTGTAGAATGGCACATGGAGGGGGCCGGGCACAAGGAGGGAACAAACCCCTGCCGGCTGGTCCTCCCTGCTTTGTCAGGGCCCCAGGGTCTGTGAGGCCAGGAGTTAGAATGTGTGCCCCACGCAGTGATCTCGTTCGATTTCTCTCTTGCAGGGCTAACCATGGGGAGACAAAGAGGTCCGGGGCTTTGGTGCAGACTTGGCGTGCCTGCTCTGTGGGGTCAGGAAAGTGTGGTGAGGATGGCAAATGTGCTGTCCACATGTCCCCTCCACTCCTCTTAGCCACCCCCATATCCATGGCAGACTGGCCTGATCCACTGTCACATGCTGTAGTGCCTGGTGCAGATGCCAACTTATACTGACTAATAGGGATGATGTGGAGAAGGGCTGGAGCCTAGGGTGGTGATTGCCGTTGACATGTGCAACCTCGGAGTGGAATGAGAATCCCCACCCCTAGCTGTCCCGTGATCTAACTCCCTAGTGTTATGGGATGTTTGGCTTCAACACGGTTCTGCTGATGTGACCAGATGCAGCAGCTCTTAGCTCTCACCATTCCCCCTTGGAAGCATCACCCACCCACTACTCACCTTGAAGGGGTAACAGCTCTGATTATTTCTTGGGTAACCCCACTGTCTTCATTCTTGGCCCAAACTGCACAGAGGGTACTGAAGCCTTTGGCCCTAGGAGCAGAACTTGGGATTCTCTGCAATTCTTCTCTGGCTCCTCCAGTCAGAGTCCTCAGCCCCCAGGGCCTGGTTTTGGGGTAGAGAAAAGGAAGGGAGGGTCTTTGTTCACTGCTGCTCAGAAAGGATGAAACTGGCTGGCAGAGCCTTTGAGAGCAGTGAAGTCCCCAAAGAACTATCAAGAGAAGCACAGCAGGCCTGTTTGCTGGGCCTCCAGCTTTGCCTGTTGGCATGGCAACGCCCCAGTGCAGCACCAGGAATAGATGGTTTTTGAAGCGGGGTGGGGATGCATGACATCTTATTTAAAAAAAAAAAGTTACCATGTTGGGGATAAGGATTTTCCCTGAAGGCATCCTTTGAGCAGGCAGGTGCAGGGGCCTGGGCTACAGTCTGGGGGTTTGGTGCCCTTGAGGGCTGTTCCCTTTCCCCTGTCCTGGCAGCCAATCGCTCCACCTTTTATTCTGGAATGCAGGTCATGGTGCTAGGCGTGGCAGGGGAATGAGGTATGAAGTTCAGGAGCATTTGGGATAATGGCAGGGAGGTAAGTAATGTTCACTCCCCCATGAGCCCTGGAGATCAGCCCACCCACTGGCCACAAAGCCAGTCTTCTACAATTAATGGGAGAGAGCAGGGCTTGGGGTCAGGGGGCCTGAATCCTAATTCTGGTTCTCCACCTCTTGCAGAACAAGCCCTGGTCAAGTTTCTTACACCATCTTCTCAAGGGCTCAGAGGTTCAATCAGCCAGGTATCCACCAGAGAAGCAGAGTCATTAGGAAATATATATTAAGAGATTTATTGGAAGGAGTTGACTTACATGATTGTGATGCCTAGGCAAGTATTAAGTCTGCAGGATTGGCCTCCAGGATGAGCAGACTGGGACTTTTGGGCAGGGGCCAAAGGTGGGATCGCCAGGTGGAATGTCTTCTCCATCAGGGAAGCCTCAACTCTGCTCTTACGGCCTTTCAACCGACTGAACCAGGCCCACCCAGGTTACTTAGAACAATCTTTCTTACTTGAAGTCGACTGATTATGACCTTTAATCACACCTATAAAGTACCTTCTCAGAAACATCTAGATTAGCATTTGATTGAGTAACTGGGACTGTAGCTAAGTTTAACACATAAGAAAGCTATACAAGTGCCTCTTCTGTAAAATGGAGCTAGTGTTTTCTTGGGAGGTTACCAAGTGACCTACATGAGGTATTTCATTTAAACCTAATACTAGCAATAACAACAAAAGTGATGGCCACAGCGGACCTTTGTGTGGTGCTTGGCATGTTCCAGGCATGTTCCCTTTAATCATCACAATGATCCTGTCTTGGCAGATGCCATTTTGATCCTTGTCTTAGTCTGTTTACTGTTGCTGTAACAGACTACTACAGACTGGGTAATTTATACAGGGTAGAATTTTATTTAGCTCATCGCTCTGGAGGCTGGGAAGTCCAAGAGCATGACTTTACCTGTTGAGGGTCATCCTATGACCAAAGGGTGGAAGGAGGAAACAAGAGTACGTGAGGGGGCAGCAGGAGCCAGGCTTGCTTTTAAAAGCCACTCTCAAGGTAACTGACTCACTTTTGACTCCATCTCTTATTACGCCCCACCTTCCAGTACCATTGCATTGGGGATTAAGTTTAACACATGAATTTGGGGGGTGGGCAGATTTAAATAACAATCCTTATTTACCAAAGAGGAAATTGAGTCAAATTACTAAGTCTAAAATCTCACAAGAACCAGCAGGGTCCAGAAACCAAGTAAGATATTTCACATTAGGTGTTATGCCAGGTACTTTACATGTAAGTGTTTTGAGGGGATCAAATTCAATCTGATAAGGGTAGGAAAAAAGGCTACTCTGTGTATTCACCCATTGTCCAAACAGATGGCAGACCACCCTCCCCATCACACACACAGGCCTGCTGTACTTGTACTCTCATTTAGTTCTCAGTGTCTTAGGACACAGAGGAGACTTGGCTATAGGCCAGGCAAGGAGTCAAACTAAGGTCTGGGGACCCCCAGGCCCCTGCATTCTTGGATACTTTGCATCTTTGGAGAGAATGATTGGTTGGCCCTGGTGCTCTTGAACTCAGGCTACAAGGATCAGTTCTGGGGTAACCTCACTGGTGTTATGTACTAGCTTTTCTCTAGATTTGTTCTCTGCCCACCTCTTCCTGCTCTATACCTGGGAGGCTGATTCTAGGATGGCATAATCCAGATGGCTTCCATTTAGTGTTGGTCAGTGAGAGACACTGGTAAAAGACGGGAGGGTGGAGAGAAAGATATCAGGATACCTATCAACCCTCAATCCCTCCCCTGCCTTGTCATGGAGGGGTCCATCTCTTTCTGGGGTCTAGCAAGACCCACACCCCCAGACCGAGACCCCCTGCAGCTTCCAGTGTAGAAAGAGGCTTCCCAAAGTTCCTACACCCAGGGTGCCCCACTCTCCCTTCCTGGTTCCCTTAACTCTGCCTTCATCTCTATTAATAGTACCTTCACAAACTCTCTCCAAGGAAATCCTTGGGTAGTCCATCTGCTTCCTGTTAGAGCCCTGATCAATTGCTAGGCCTGGAGTACTGCCAGCTGGGGGCCCACCTAGAGTGATGTGGGGTAGCTTACAATAATTAAGGCAGGGGTGAGCAGGGCCCCTCCAGCTTTTGCGAAAAAATAAACAACAACGAAAAATCCCCCATAAAACCCGACCATACTTCATGAGCCTTTGGAAGACTCAGCCAGGCCTGGCCCCACTGAATGCATAAGGGAGAAAGTAGGATGATGAAGTCAAAGTTGCTAGGGATTATCCTGGTGTTAACATTGAAGACCCCACATTCTCAGTCCCCTAAGTCCTAGGAAGACCAGGACAGGGGGTCATCCTAGAGTCAGTCACTGTGCTGTTGCCATGGGGGGTACTCCATCCTTGGGAGATGCCTACAGTCCTCCCTGGAGCTCTGATCCTGGCCTCACAAAGAAGGCAGGAGGGACTGACCCTGCAGAGACCAAATCCCAGAGGGAAAGGGACAATCAGGCAGTCCTCTGTTCCTGCCTCACTTGGAGGGCATTCTAGAAATGCTATTCTTGCCCCTTTCCAACAGATTAACTGGGAAGGCCTGTCTCGGTGTAATTGCTTGGCAGATTGTATCCCCAGGGCCCAGCACAATTACTGAGTGTTTAAATCATTAAAATACAATAAGTGCTCCTCTTCCCTGCCTCTCACTGTACAGTCTGCATTCCCTGAGGCATGCTTAATTGCTGTAATGACTATGTCAACTCACAGGCCACCTCCTCTTGAAGTCCTGATAGGGAAGAATGAGCAAACTTTGTGTTTAATCAATGATGTCAGACAGGGAATTCAGGTTACAGGAAGCTGCCTTTGCATATGTTGTTCCCTCTGCCCGGGTATCCCTCCCCTCACTGGCTCAACAGCCCATTCCATACTCACTCAGCACCAGGCATCCTCCAGGAGCTGGGCAAAGGGCAATGAACAAGACCAGCAATGCAGAGCAGTAGCTCCAGGGCCCCCTCTGCCCATCTCTCACCTGCTCTTCCCATTGCACCTAGGTGAACCAGACCAGTTGTAACAATATCATGTGGATAAACCCTTCCCTTCAGGCCCACACCCTGGGGCTTTGAGGGGATTGGAGGTGCCAGTCCAACTCTGGGCATAAGGACCTAAACCTCTGCTGTGGATCAAATCTGGAGCCTCTCTTTGGGTGATGACAACACTAGTTTCCACAGTCTCTGATCCACCATAGCTCTCACCACTACCAAGATACTGGCATCCTAAGCCAATGAGAAGCCATGGGTGAGTTTTGGGCAGAGGAAGGCTACTGTCTGAATCCTTTGCCATGGACTACAAGATGCTGTAAGGCCTGGACCAGCCACCTCTTCACTTTCCAACACACTCCTCCTAGCTCTCTGCTCC
This sequence comes from Cacajao melanocephalus, assembly GCA_963573385.1. Lineage (NCBI taxonomy): Eukaryota > Metazoa > Chordata > Mammalia > Primates > Pitheciidae > Cacajao > Cacajao melanocephalus. The sequence goes on along the minus strand of CAUYLG010051517.1, from coordinate 73,915 downwards.
TCGGCCACAATCATCTTCTCTTGGTGTCTTCAAGGACACCAAGTATCCTCCTGATTCAGGGTCTGGCCATTGTTCCTTGGTCTGTTTGGAATGCCTTCTACTGAGAACTGGTCAAAACTTACTTATCCTTTGGATTTGGAGAGGAATTTCTTGACCATCCCTCAATCCTGCCCCTTCCATGTAAATTCTATGTTCCTCTAGTTTCTCACAATGCCTTAAGCTTTTCCTTCATAGCATTTGTGAAAATATGTAAGACGTTAATAATTGGTCAACTATATATGCCTCTCCCCTACTCAGAGCAGAATGATCCATTGTCATTCGTACAACTTCAGTGCCTAGCACCAGGGTACCTCCCACACAGCAGGCAAAAAGTATGACCTTCTCTTGGAAGAGAAAAATAGACATTTGGGGAATCATCCTCTGTGGAAAACAAGAATGCTCTATATGGCATCTGCTCCTGAACTTCTTATCTAGCAAGCGTGTATGGCACTGACTGTGTGCCAGGAATGGTTTAAGTGCTTTGCATACATCATCTCATTTCATCATAGAAACTATGAGATAGAGAGGATTATTATCCACGGCAAAGGAGGAAATTGAGACAAAATGTTTAGGTAACCAAGAAGGCTGTGGAGATAGCCCAAGTGGGAGAAGACAGTAGGTAGTTTCTTCAGATCTTCAATTCTGTGACCGTAAGAGGGGTAAGGGGTAGAAGGGGTAGCTGTCCCACTCTGTAGGCAGAATTAAAAAATCCAAACCTTGTGCATCTGACTTCAGGCATTCAGATGTCTTCATAGACACCAAAGTATTAATGTTCTCTTTAATTATTCATAGCCAATCACATGTTCTTGCTTTTGATAGAAATATAATTATAAGGCTTAAATTTCTTTGATTTCACCTTAGATTTTGGTAGAAACCATAGACTACAAGACTTATCTAAGAGTTAATGAGAATACCTTTTTAAAATAACTTTTACCATGAATCTCTCTTAAGTGTTTTGAGAGTGCAAAGCACTGGGTTAGCCAGGCATGAGCTTTAGTTTGGAAAGTTTCAGAGAATTTTTTCATAACAGTGGTCATAACATTTTAAGTTAGAGCTACAGTCTCTCTGCATTTTGTCCTATTTTTTGAGACAGGGTCTCAACTCCCATTGCACAGGCTGGAGTGCAGTGGTGTGACCTCAGCTCACTGCAGCCTCAACTTTCCAAGCTCACGTGATCCTCCCACCTTACCTTCATGAGTAGCTGGGACTACAGGTGCATGCCACCATGCCTAGCTAATTTTTTTGTGTTTCCAGTAGAGATGGGTTTTTGCCATGTTGCCAAGGCTGGTCTTAAACTTGGCTCAAGTGATCTGCACACCTCGGCTTATCATAACATTTTAAAGAAAAATAATTCACAACTTAGAATTCTATACCCAGCAAAATTATCATATGTGATGTCTAAATAAAAACAGAAAAATCAGTCCTGGATCTTACTAACAGTAGCAGTAGGTCTCTTGGTAACAGCAGTCTTTAAAAGGTTTGTTCCCAATTCATTCTTCTCTAATTCAGACTAATTGCTTGGTGCACAGCAATCATCTTAGATCTTGCCTTAAGTTTCTTATGTGTTTCATTCATTCCATCTTCCACTTTCACTGTGTACTCCCCCACTTTGCTCTGTTGGATCATATCCTCCAGCAGCTTTATGCAAAATGGTTGCACAGGAGATTAGGTTTCAGAGACTTATGTTTAATAAAGTATTTTACTAATCATATTTGATTAGCAGTTTGAATAGGAATATAATTCCAAGTTAAATATTATTTGTCTTCAAATTCTTGAAGGAAGGTATTGCTCTCGAATTCCCTCTTCTAGTGCTGCTATCGGGAAGTCCAAAAGGCATTCTGATTCCTGCTCCTGTGTATGGGAGTTTATTTTTCCTGTGGAAGTAATACAATCTTTTCATTTCTATTGTTCTGTAATTTTAAGATGATGTGTATTGATATGAGGCACTTGGTGCCATTTCAGTCTAAGAAGTCATGTCCTTCACTTCTGGGAAAATGTTTAAAAAACTGAGAGGTTTCTTCTTCTCTAGTTTCACTTTCTGGAATTCCTAGTATTCAGAACATGTTTCTTGTGACATAGTGTTTTTCATGTTCTTATGTTTTATTATCTTTTTCTTCTTCTTGGAGATGTCTTTGAGAAGCTGTTTTTAAAGTTTCTATTGAATTTACTTCTGTCGAGTTTTCCACATCTGTACTTGTTTTCAAATCCTAAAACTTTTTATTCTTTAACATTTTTCTTCTAAAATATAGCATCCCATTTAATCTCATGGATGCAGTGTCTTTGAGATATCAGTGACTGACATTTCCTTCTTTGCTTCAATTATTTTCAACTTTTTTTCTTGTTTTCATGTTGAATATTTTCCTCAGGTTTCCTGGAATCTTTGCATGTCTGCTTATGTTTAAGACTGGGAACTGTGGAGCTGATGAGGTCCCTGAGCCCAGGGTGGGACTTGATTTAACTTCTATTTTAGCTTTGGGGATAGATGTGAGGGTTTGTTGTTACATAGATAAACTCATGTCATGGGGGTTTGTTGTACAGGTTATTTCATCACCCAGGTATTAAACCCAGTACTCAATAGTTATCTTTTCTGCTCCTCTCCCTCCTCCCACCTTCCACCCTCAAGTAGAGGGTCTGTTATTCCCTCCTTTGTGTCCATGACTTCTCATCATTTAGCTCCCATTTATAAGTAAGAACATGTGGAATTTTGATTTCTATTCCTGCTTTGGTTTGCTAAGGATAATACTTGTTGATTTAACTTCAATGTAGGGTGATCTCGCAGAGCCTTCTTTAGAAGACTCCCTGGTGTTGGTCAGAGTCCCAAGAAAGTACCCTTCTCCACGCCTGTCTGACGGACCAAGGCTGAACTACCCAGGTTGGAGCTAGGAAAGGAAAAGAGCTGGATGTCTCAGCAATCAGTGTGCCTGTGACCATGGAATACCAGTTTCAAATAGCACTCCTCCCTCTAAGCGTTCCCATGTTCTCTAGGCTGTGACATCTGTTTCACTCACTCCAGTGAATCAACTTCCAGTCTTCCACCAGTCCAGGGGAGGGGAAGCCATGCAGGTGTGGCATGAGGGTGAGTTTTTCCAACTGTAACTGTTTCTAAGACGTCTATCAGAGAAGTTTATCTTTTAGCCTCCCCCCTCTAGAAGTGCCTGGCACCATCACTTGTGGAGTCTTTTTTGAGGATTTTGTGGCACACGTCCTGTCAACTCCTGGATTTCCCCACTGCCTGTATAGTATTTAGCTTTCTCAGGGAGGCCAAGTTAAGTATTACTATCCCAGCTACCTTCCAGTTACTGAAATGTGTTTCTGTCCACTATTCTTCTTGGTCTAGACTTAAGCAGCTTAAACTTTCTTTTCTGTGGTTTTAGTGGGGAGTCAGGAAAGTGTGAAGTCACATCTTTGTGTAATATGCCATCTTTAGAAAAGACAAAGTTTCAGGTAAAAGATCCCCAGAACATACTTTTCTTGTCCTATGCTCTGCCCAGGACTGGCTGTGTGACTTAGTCTAGTCCCTCCCCCTTTCTGGGCCTCAGTATCTTATTTCAAACCCCCTTTTGTCCAGACAAGATTGGGGAGGTACTGGGGAACTGTGATTCTCTCAAAAATCCATTTTCATATAGGATATGGACCTTAGATAGGAATAAAGACCATGAAGCCTTATGGAGTAGCAGAGCCACGTAAGTGACTTTAAGAACCTGGAAAAAAGAGAGAACAGCAGCAATTATCTGTGCCTGAGGGTTGAAGTCCTCCTAGGGTGCTAAAGCCGGTGATATGATGCCAGCATATGATGAGTAAAGCTTTCTAAGCAAGGGTCCTAATAAGGCTGAGTTCAGTAATGGCCAAGCTGAAAGAGACCTAGTGCTCAGCAAGGCCAACCCCTCCATGCCCAGATTGGGAGACTGTTGGCCTACAGCAGGGAGGCATCTGCCTCAAATGAACCCAAGGCAGCACTGGCTAAGGGGCTGTGTGGGTGTAGGCCTCCAGGAATCTTACCATGAGACAGGATTGCAAGAGATTTATTGAGAGACAATGTCTGTGACAGAACAGGGAGGAAGCAGGATTGGATAGAGAAAGACTTTAGGTCATGAGCACATCTGACAAAATCCAGGTCAACCCAACAAAGAGCTTTAGTGAAAAAACAGCTCCTTCGAGGACTCCGTGTTGGGCAGAAATGGCCAGGCCCTGGTTCCCTGCAGCACCTAGTCCACTGTCAGCTGCTCAGGAGGTGTAGCTTCAGATCAAAAGCTGTGATGGATCCTGAAAGTGTGAACAGCTGGAAGAGATCAGTGAACAGCAGTGCTTGCAGACAAATGCCAAGTTCTTTCTTGAAGGGAGAGTTGGGGGACACATCTCCATGGTTCACAGGGGTTGGGGGGGGTAGAAGAGGCACCAGGAACTAGATTCACAAGCCCTCTCTTCTCTGATTGGACATCTGAGGGAGGGGGCTCTCCAAAGTCCTCCATGACCACATTCCCAGGACTGGGAAGACACAGTGCAAAGGCATGGGAACCTTTTGATGAGGGGGAATGGGATTCTTCTGGCTTGGCTGATTATCCTGCTTTATGTTGCTAGGTGTTCCTCTGAAGGCTGACCAATGCCCAAGGTCAATATTGAATTCACTGAGATTGTGGAAATAGCTGAAGAGATTTTTGTTATCCTGCCAAGGAAGCAAGGCATGACCTGAGATGGAAAGTACCTTAAGGGATCAGTGGTTATTGTAAAAATTTCCTCTGGCAAAATGTACTGTGTGCCAGACATTTTATCATTTCCACTTTAAATATTTTATATCCGTGTGTATAAATGCATAAATATAATTGCCACAATTTTTACATTAACAATAATATCCTCTTTTCCCTGGCATTTTACAGAAAAAGCTGAGAGTCAGCTAGATGAATTGCTATTTGCTGAACTGACACTCTCAGGATGAGCAAGAAAGAGGCCCATGAAGAGGAGGGGTTAGGCTGAGGCTGTCTGGGCAGAGGGCCCAGCTGAGATATGGAAGCCAGGCTGGGATGGTACATGCAGGTGTCATCAGCAAGTGGAGGATTGCTAGAGGGAAGAGGGGGAGGAAGGAAAAGGAATGGTTGGGAGAGTCATCAGGACCTTGTCATGGAAATGTGACCATGCATCATGGTGCTCCACAGAGCATAACTGGGCTTGGTGACATCTCTAGCAGACGCTCAGGACGCCGCTTGATTTCAGCACAGTGGTGCTGGACAGCTCCGGGCGTATTTCCACGCCGTCTCAGGTGAGGCACGCCTCTGCTTTTTTGGAGGCCAGACAAAACTGCTGAGGACACAAGCTTGAAGACAAAGGAGTTAGTGTCCCTGAGGGGTGATCTTGATTAGCGGAGATGGAGAAGCTGGGCCGACATCCCAGCCCCCTACATCCTCTTTGTGACTATTCTGAGGCACATTCTGCATGGTTTCTCTGTGGGTCTGAGCCTCAGTTGCCCTCAGCATGAAGCAGCATTAAAGCACCTTTGGTTGGTTGGATTTTCTCGTTCTGCTGCACAATCCCCACTGCTTCACTGTTCTTCCTGGTATAGCCAACCAAATAGCCTCTAGTCAAAATCCTTGGCCCAAGTTCTGATTTGGGGAAGGTGGGAGCCCAACTCTAAGCCAGTGTCATTGCTTAAAACTCAAGCCAGCCACCTCAAGTGGGAGTGACAGCTGACTCAGGAAGGTAGACCCAAGAGCCATTGCTTGGGACCCCACTGCAGGTGTCGTAAGCCTGCCTGGGCCTCACCCAGGCAGGTCTAGCCTAGATGAGTCAGGACAGTTTTCACAAGAACATGCCAAGACAGAAACTGACAGCTGTCTGGGGCTCACACATGAGCCAGTCACATTCTCTAGTTCTCTTTCCACCTGACTTTATTGGCTAAGGCTCCAATATTCTTGGGTGATTCCAAAATCACAAGTCAGCCCCTGGAGAGACAGTGAGCTTTCTGCAGCTCTGATGGTTTGTGCATGATGCACATTCTACATGGTGTCATCCACATCACCTCTGAGTACAAATGCAGAGGTGGGGCTGATTACCACTGAGCACAGAGAATGTCATTCAGTCACTGACTCCCAGCCCTCCTCTTCCACTAGTTGTGAGGCTTACAAGCTGTGTGTGTGCCTAGTGCTCACTGTCCTGGGCGGATTCAGTCTTTCAGGAGACACAGTGCCAGCTCTATCTCTTTCTGGGATGGATTCTCCATTAGTGTCCACCCTCATCCTTTTGGGATATTTTTATTGACAAATTGAGAAGGGTGTCTACCATCAGGACAAGGTTCCAGGGATTCAAGGTTTTACACAAAGGAGAAACTCACCTCTCACATCTACCTCTCAAACCCTTTGCAGTTTTTAGAAAGTCCTCATGCTCTCTGCTCTTATAGGCAGAAGTACAGGCCCTTATTTCAATATCCAGGCAGTTCCTCCAGCCTGGAGAATGGGGACAATGGCACGCAGGCACAGTGGCATGGGGAGCCCCTATGACCTATGAAGAGACGAGGTAGCTTCCAAACTTGCACATCCCAAGCTCATCACTGTCCCAGGAAAATTCACTCATTCCTCAAATTTCTCAGCCGCCAGGAAGCCAGGGTTGTGCTTATCCTGGACACTGGGTGGCCACTAGATGGCGAGTGTGCAAATGCAGGTTGGTTTTTAATTTTTAATCTCTGTAAATGTAAGCAGAGAAGCAGTAGGAACCCTCATTCTAATGGGTCTTCTCAATATGTTCCTATAAAGCAACGGCAGGTGAGGTGGTGGTGTTCCAAGACAGTGCTGGCAATGGCAAGAGGATGGTCTTGGAAGACAGACCTGAACTCCAATCCTAGGCCCCTCCTCATGGTCCTGGTACCTGGCACAAGTCACAGGAAAACGGAGAGAATTGACTTACAATAACCTTATGAGACAGGTATAGAGTGAAAGCAATGAACTGGCCTGTGTGTGAGGACTGAACACTGGTCAACTTGAGAACCTTGCTGAACTCTGTAGATCTCTAGATTGGTGGTTTTCAACTGAGGCTGATATTGCCCTCCAGGGGGATATTTGGCTGAGTCTGAAGACATTTTGGGTTGTCATAGCTTTGTGGGGTGGGTTCCTGCTGGCATCTAGTGGGTAGAGGCCAGGAATGCTGCCAAGCATGCTACAGTGTACAGAACATCTCCGCAAAAAAAAAATAAATAAAAAAAAATTAGCTCATCTAAAATGTCAATAATGCCAAGTCCTGAAACCCTGCTCTAGAAGATACTGCATTGTTGAATGTAATAATAGCTACCATGTATTAAACATCTACTACAAATAAAGCACTTTACATACAACATCTCAGTTCTAGACTTAGGGCTTATTGATGTTAACTGCCTTCACTTTGGAAGCAAAATGGAACAGAGAGCTAAAGGCAAGTTCCTCATGATGCCCCATCACTAAAGACCTGGGGACATGTATTCAAATCGAGATTGAATTGACTCCAAAGCCCAGGCCTTCAATGCTTAGACTTTGGGTAAAGAAGACAGACAGACCTGCGAGTTTACTAAGCTATGAGGTGGGCCATGTTTACAATCTCATGGTAACAGGCTTCTCTTAATCTGTTTTGTGCTGGTATAATAGACACAAACTGGGTAATTTATAATGAACACAAGTTCATTGGCTTACAGTTCCAGAAGCTGGGAAGTCCAATGTCAAGGTGCTAGCACTTGGCAAGAGCCTTCTTTCTGAATCACAAAGTGCTGAAGGTGAGAGGGTGAAGAGAGCAAGCCTATGCCTCAAAGCCCCATTAAGGCATTAAACGTGTGCTTGAAGGTGAAGCCTCATGGCCCGATTACTGCTTCAAGATCCCACCTCTTAATACTGTCACTACAATGGCAATTCAACCTTTACATGAGTTTTAGAGGGGACAAACATTCAAACTATAGCAGGGCTGATGCTAGAGGGATGTGAGAGGAGCAATTTGTTGCCTGAACACTGAGTCGGGGAGGAAACTTCCATTGGGACAGGAGGAATCATATTTTAATAACTTATTGAACAGGCGATACATTTACAAGGTGCAAGATGCAAAAGGTATGAGTAATCAGTGAGAGCTTTCTCTATCACTCTTGCCTCCCATCTGCTCAGTTCCCTGCCAGAATCAACTGATTCAGCCACTCTTTAGCTATCCTACAGAGATTGTATTTTAAATTCTTAGAGAGTTACATTTCTTTTATAATCTTTCTACAATGAACATATATTGCTTGTTTAATGCAGATAAGCAAAACAGAAACAGAGAGAGAATAAAATCACCCATAATTCTACCCTCAGGGAAACAAAGTCACCACAAATACATTGGTATAAAGTCCAGATCTGTTTTCTATTATTAAATCTCTAAAGAGCTTTCTCCCCCCATGTGTAGATAGGAATGTAATCACTTTGGAATGGTGTAGCCCTTTCTGTAAAAGACAAACCCAGAAACCAAAGACAAATTTGGCTAAAATTGTTTTAAATTTTGAACAATGAGCCCTGTAAAGTTAAAAGAAAAAGCTTGAAGAAATGTTTGTCACTTTACTGCTAATTTAGTAGGTAGGAATCTTATGCAATCTGCAGGACACACAAAATATAGCATCCTTAATATCCAGCAGTAACTTTTCCTGTTCCACTTAGGAAGGCCTCCATCAGGCCAAGCTTATTAAAATTTCTCTTGACTGTTCTAGTCGTTTTATTCTTCACTTATTTTTACATTGAAATCTGTACTTTTTTTACATTTTTTAAAAACACTTTTACATTTAAGTCTTTCAATCACCCGGAGTTCATTTTTGTAGGTATCATTTAGGGGATCTAGTTTTCTTTCTTCCAGATGGGGAGCTGATTATACCAGGGACATTCATAAATTAGACAGTCTTTCCCTGCTGAATTGAAATGCAGCCGTCATCCCATAGTAAGCTCTCCAAGGCATGCAAATCAGCTCAGAATAGCGTTAAAAGAATTTTTTGAAAGGTAAAGCATGACCTTCATACAGATCTAAAGATAAAACATTAAAGATTTTGTTTAATTAATGCAAAAACAGTGAGGTGGTACAACCAATTCAAAGGAGATTCCAAAGAACGCATTTACAGATCAAAAATACTGAAAGGAAGGTACAAATGGAACTGAAATGGGTTTTTTTTTTGGGGGGAGGTGGAGGGTTCATTTGCATTTCTGTATGTTAGAATTATTTTGCATCATTATCGGTTATCTACAACTGACAGTTGTAGAATAGCTCTTATAAAATCAGAATCAAACTCAGAAGGGTGTATAGACTTCCATGGTTTTCTATTGAAGCAGTTTTTCCTTTCTGTCTTCTCACTTTTGATGAAAGTTGATCTCAAAGATTATTCTTATCAGAATAAAAAGCTGGTCTCAGTAGCTTTGGCTTGATTACATACACAGATGCACCAAGAGGGTTCATTTACTATACAGGCCTTCAGTTGGTGTTGCTAGTTTTCTTGAGGAATCTCAGATTGAACTTTTAATAAGCGAGTCCTTAACTTTGAAGCATGTAAAGGAAGATATGGAGAAACATCTAAGTCCTTTGCCTATTTTTAATCAGATTATATTTCAATATTGTAGTTCTTATATATTCTAAATATAAATATCCTATTGGACACCTGCCTTACAAATATTTTCTCCCATTCTGTGGGTTGTCTTCACTCTGCGTTGGTTCTGTAGAAATATTTTTTCCATTTGGCACATTAGGATACTAAACTTCAACTTCCTTATTCTCCTGGAATATTTGGAGATATTCTATTAATAGTAGTACTTATTTATCTGTATAAACTAATTAGAAAAGAGGCCATTTACTTTGCAAGATACTGTAATCTAATTTATTAAAACCATCTGGACAGAAAAAAAACATTATCTACTTACATAAGAGGTAAAGGACTTCCTGAATTACACACATACACAGACACAGAGTTTATGGCCTCAATTCTACAATTCAGTCATGGGTCAAGGCTAAACACAGAAGCCATAGCAAAGAGATACCTTCCCTTCCTGGTGGGCACATGATTACTAACCAACTTCAAAATATAGAGTCTAGTTTGTTAGTTCTTTTTGGTCTCATTTTCACCCAGAGCATAGATCTCTATAAATCATTAATCAGTTTACAGAGATCACCAAATGGTAGTATCATAAACCAAATTCCCAGTCATTGTGCCACTAGTAACAAAATAAAGGCCATAAATAAACCTAAAAGCAAAACATAAGATTGGTAAAGAGGAAAATTGTAACTAGAAACAGCAAAGCATTAGTGCTGCTTTGGAGTCACCTTTGTGAGCCAAGAAACAGACATTTGGGCTGAAGAGCCCACAGGGTGCAGTTCTCAAGTGATGCAGGTTACCTGGCTGTGTTAGAGGCACCCACGGCATATCCCGGTGGAAGACTTCCAGAGCTGTTGTAATGAAAGTTGAAAGCATGGCTCTCATACAGACCTAAAAATGAACATGTGAGAAGATCTTCCTCAGTTTTATTGAGGTGTACTTTTTAAACAAAAATTATATTTAAGGTATACAATATGATGCTATTATAGACATTATAAAATGATAACCACAGTCAAACTAATTAACATACTCATCATTTCACCTAGCTTTTTTTTTGTGGTGAGATCACGTAAGATCTACTCTCTGCAAATTTCAAGTATCCAAATGCAGCATTTTTAGAGTCACCAGGCTGTGCATTATATCTCCAGCACTTACTTATACTGCGTAACTGAAATTTTCTACCCTTTGGCCAACATCTCCCTGTTTTCCCTGCCCTCTCTCCCCCGATGACGACTCCAGACAACTGCTATTCTACTCAATTTTCTTGAGATGGAGTCTCACTCTGTTGCCCAGGCTGGAGTGCATTGGCACGATCTAGCCTCACTATAACCTCTGCCCTTCTGGGTTCAAGCGATTCTCCTGCCTCAGCCTCCTGAGCAGCTGGGACTACAGGCTTGCAACACCACACCCAGCTAATTTTTTTGTATTTTTAATAGAGATGGGATTTCACCATGTTGGCCAGGCTGGTCTCAAACCCCTGACCTTGGGTGATCTGCCCACCTCAGCTTCCCAAAGTGGTATGCATTAGCCCCTGTGCCCTACTTGCTTTTTTTTTTTTTTTTTTTTTTTTTTACATTCCATATACGGCGTTGCCTTTTTATGCCTAGCTTATTTCACTGAGCTTCATGCCCTCCAGATTCATCCATGTTGTAGCCAATGGAAGAATTTAAGGCTAAATAATATTCCAGAGTGTGTATGCACCACACTTTCTTTACCCATTCATCTGTTGATAGACATTTAGGTTGCTTCCCTATCTTGGCCATTGTGAATAATGCCCGCCACGAACATGGGAGCACAGATCTCTCTTCAAGATACCGATTTCATTTTCTTTGGATATATACTCAAAGTGGGATCACTGGATGATATAGTAGTTCTTTTTTATTTTTTTTGAGGAAACTCCATACTGTTTTTCACAATAGCTGTGCCAATTTATAGTCATACCAATGTACAAAAGATTCCTTTTTCCTCACATTGCTAGCTAACGGTTCTCTTTTGCCTTTCTAACAGATGTGAGGCAGTATTTCATTGTGGATTTTATTTGCTTTTCTCTAATAGCTAGTGATGTTGAGCTTATTTTATACACCTATTGGTCATTTGTATGTCATCTTTGAAAAATGTCTCTTCAGGTCTTTTATTCATCTTTAAGGGTGCTTTTTTTGCTATTGAATTTCTTATGTATTTTGGATATTAACCAATTATCAGATGTGTGGTTTGCAAATATTCACACTTGACACAGCCAAAAGGCTGAGAAGTGATTTTTGCAGGTATTTTAGATATTCTCTCCCAATGTGTGGCTTGTCTTTTCACTCGGTAAGTTGGTTGCTGCACAGAAGTTTTTTAGTTTGAGGCAATCCCGCTTGTCTACTTTTTGCTTTTAATGCCTATGCTTTTGGAGCCATATTAAAAAAGATTGTTGCCTAGGTTAATGGCAAGTTTTTCCTATTTTTTTTTTTTTATTATCTAGTAGAGTTTTACTGTTCATGGTCTTATGTTTAAGACTTTAATCCCTTTTGAGTTGATTTTTTGGTAAGGGTATGAAAAAACAGCCCAATTTTCTTCTTCCATATGTGGATATCCAGTTTTCTCAGCACCATTTGTTGAGACATGGTATTCTTTCCCACATTGTGTGTTCTTGGTGCCCTTGTCAGAAATCAGTCTACCGTATATAAGTAGGTTTATTTCTGAGCTCTGTATTCTGTTCCTCTGGTCTGTTTTTATGGTAGTCTCATACTGTTTGATTCACCGTAGCTTTGTCATGTGCTTTGAAATCAGGAAGTGTGATGCTTCTACAGTTTCGTTCTTGCTCAAGCTTGTCTTTTGTGGTTCCATATGAACTTCAGCATTGTTTTTTTCTATTTCTGTAAAACATGCCATTGGAATTTTGATGAGAATTCCATTGAATACAACCATAGCTCACTTTGGGTAGTTGAATATTTTATTATTATTCTAATTCATGAGCATAGAATATCTTTCCATTTATTTGTATCTTTCACAATGTCTTTCAATGTTTAAAATGTACAAATCTTTTGCCTTCTTAGCTAATTTTATGGGTATTTTTTATTGTTGATGCTATGGAATGTGGGCTTTAACTTTTCAGATGGCATATTGTTAGCGTATAGAAATGCAACTCGATTTTCAGTGTTGATTTTGCATTTTTATTGTATATGTTTAAGTATACATGTTTTGATATACATTTACATATACAGTGAAAGGGTTTCTACAATTAATATGTCCTTTTTTTTTTTAAAACATAGTAGCCTCTTTATAAAAGTGGTAGGAATACCTAAAAACCTGCTCTTAGAAAATTTCCAGTATGCACTACAGTATTAACTGAAGTCCCCATGTAGTACATTAGATCTCTAGACGTATTCATCCAACATTAACTGCAACTTTGTGCTTTTCATTGTATTAATTCTAACAGGTTTTTTTTGGTGACGTCTTTAGGATTTTCTCTACATAAAATTGTGTCATTTGCAAAGCGACAGTTTTCTTTCTTCCTTTTTGCTTTGCATAGATTTTTCTTGCCCAATTACTCTGGCTAGGACTTTCAGTACAGAAAGCTTTTCCTTCAAGATCAGAAATAAGGATGCCTAATATCATCACTTCTATCTCAACTTTTTATCTAATTAACAAGGAAGCTGATGAAGTGTTAAAACCAGTTCAAAGGAGAATCCAAATAACAGACATGTTTATAGATCAGAAATGTTAAAATAAATGTGTAAATGAAAGCAGTATTTACAAGTTTTTTTTGCATTGCTATCAGTTATCTACAACACAGAATCAGATAAAACATGTGCCATGGATAGTGCATAGATTTTCCCCTAGAGAGTGTAGATAGATCCATAGGTCTGTGATAATTTGTTTCTATTATAGTGGCTTTTTAAGTTTTATTTGGCAGGGTAAATCTTCCATGAGTCATAGTTTTTATATTTTGAACATTTCTTCACGTAGATCAAAATGATTTGACTGAAGATTATCAATTTGAATTCCGAATATATCATTTATATTTATATTGCACTCATTAACATTTTTCCCCACCCAAGGACACAATGTGTCTTGTCATTTGTTCAATACAATTCTGTAATATCTTACACATAGATCCTGGGTGATTCTTGACAGATTTACTTCTACAAAACTTGTAGGTTTATTGCTGTTGTGAACGACATTTTATTCCTTTTTATTTCTAGCTTTTTGTTAATATGGATAAAGCTATTTTTGAACACACATCTGATTCTTCACCCTAAGAAATTCAATTAAATTTAAAGTGGTTTTTTGTTTTTGTTTCTTAAGCTAAGTCTCTAGCATTTTCTGGATTTAGTTATGTAATTATTGCATCTGTAATGAAATATTTGTCTCTTTAAAATATTTGTTCTGAGCACTTTTCATACTGTGCTTATGAATCTCTCTGGAAATATTAATATAGTTGTTGGTAGGTTTTCTTTATAATGTGCAATAACAAATACCCTATATGAAAAGGACATTTTTATTAAAATCTAGAATGAGCAGTATGTAGTTTCTATTTAGTCTTATTTTACACAGTTTTTATCAGGAATTGCCACCGAGTTGTATGAAATGGACTTTTGGTAATTATGGATAGGCTGATCTGTTTCTGTCTGTCTCTGGTATACAGAGGCCTAGATGAGCTCATTTAGGAAGGTGAGTGTGAGCAGAAAAGAAGACTAAGCAGCAAAGCCTGCAGCCTGCTAACCCGAGAGGTGACCCTTTGAGTTTTAGTTCCTTTACCATGTGATCCTTTACATAGACCAGGATTCCCAATACTGAGTTCTCTTTGTGATCTTGGATTAAAGCTGACTTGGTCATTGTCTATTGATGTTCCAAGTTGGGTTCCATGTAAACATTATCAGATGGAAATTTATGAGCAGCACAGCTCTGGGGAAATGGGAGAAAAGCAGGGGTGGAGGGAAGGAGTAATTGAACTGCTAATCCCGCAGGGAACTCCGGAACTGGATGGCTCAGAGTTGTCTTGGACTGGGGCACAGTGGCTGGGCCTTTGCACCTCTGCATCTGTGAGGAAGGGGGTACACCCTTGGACCTTAGGTGAGGTGGCTCTCTTCAGCCACGGTCAATGCCCAGAGAGGAACTCAGCTAACAGCTATCAGCCACTGATACTCCCATCTAGAAGTCACTTAGTCAATAATAGCAATGGGGAGAGAGCTTGTGGGACACTACAGTGTACTACAGTTGGTAATTGTTTTTTGAGACAAGGTCCTGCTCTGTCACTCATGCTGGAGTGCAGTGGTGCGATCTCGGCTCACTGTAACCTCTGCCTCTCAGGTTCAAGTGATTCTCTTGGCTCAGCCTCTTGAGTAGCTGGGATTACAGGCACGTGCCACCATGCAAATTAATCTAATTATAGCATTGCTTACCTGGCTTATATACTGTCCATTTTTTGAAGAAAGCTCTCTGAAGTAACTTTGAAGGCTACATGTAACTAAACTTGTTTTACCTTCATACGTGAACCACCAGAATTGAAAGCATTACACAGTATTGTGAAAGAACCATCCCAGTAGAAAAGAAAGTATAAATGATTTAAACTCATTAAAAAACCAAAACGCCTAACACTCAGGTTTAAATTCGTCTATGTATTACTTATGAGAGACTCACAAACTTGTTTCAAAGGACAAGATTTATAATCTTGTCCTTTTATCTCTAACCTCTAACCTTATTCCAGGGCAATGTAAACCAACAAACCTGGAAGGGATATACTGATTTCAGACACAGTATGAAATAAAGCGAAGTGCTAGTGTGTATTTGTAAGTGATCCAACTCAAAGTGGAGACACGAGAGTTGATGTTAACATGCTTAGTACAGAGATTCACAATACAAATATGTTTCAAGCCCTAAGAATGACCAATTACGCTCACGTGACTGTCCCCAAATCCTGCCGTAATGACCAAACTGACGGTGAAATGTTTTCAGTGCTAGTAGTCTTGTGAAAAGTCCCATTTTGAACTTCTAATGGTTACATCAGGAATCATTGCAGAATCAGGGTTGAAAGGGAATTTGCTCTGTGTCTTTCATCCTAATCGATTGAGATCCCCTGAAGGTGTTTAGAGTATTCAGGAGGTCAAAAGAGAAAACTAGTCTGGGCAAAACAAAGCAAATATTCTCCAATGAAGTGGAGTTACTAGAGGAACCTGAAGAGAACAAAATAAGCCTCAACTGTCAAGACCTCACAGCAACAGTTAGGAGAGGGTGGACAGTATATTGTGAAGATGCTTTCAGTTATGAGCGAGGAAGCCCACTATATCTGTTCCCATGATCTCATTGCCTAACAAGCCTCACCACTTCCTAATAATTTATCTTTTATTGTTTGGGACAAACTTTCACCCTTGTTGCCCAGGCTGGAGTGCAGTCACATGATCTCTGCTCACTGCAACCTCCGCCTCCCGGGTTCAAGAGATTTTCCTGGCTCAGCCTCCCAAGTAGCTGGGATTCTCAGGTGTCTGCCACCATGCCCAGCTAATTTTTTGTATTTTTAGTAGAGATGGTGTTTCACTATGTTGGCCAGGATGATCTCCAACTCCTGACCTCAGATGATCCATCCACCTCGGCCTCTCAAAGTGCTGGTGTTATAGGTGTGAGCCACCGCGCCCGGCCGCTAATAATTCAGAACTACTGTTGGTGACTTCTTCATGGTTCTGAGCTATTCAGGTTCAGCTGGGTGGTTCTTACTTGTGCGATTGTGGTTGTATTTGTGTATCTGCATTTGTAGTTGGGATTATTGCAACTGTATCTATTGGTCAGTGTTCTCCAGAAAAACAGAACCAATATGATGTGTATGTGTGTGCATGTATGTATATACAGACACAAATTGACTTATTTATTGATTTATGTGTGCACATACATACATTATTTAATGTGTTTATATACAGGGAGAGATTACCTTATTTTAAGGAATTGGATCATGAAGTTAAGGAGGCTGGGAAATCCAGAATCTGCAGGTGGGCCTGCAGGAAGGAGACCCAGAGAAGAGCTTATGTAGTTTAAGTTCAAAGGCCATCAGGCTGGAGACCCACAGGAAAGCCAGCACTGCAGTTCAGGTCAGGTGTGTCTGCTGACAGAATTCTCTCTTGCTCAAGAGCAGTCCATCTTTTGTTTTCTTCAGGCCTTCAACTGATCAGATGAGTCCCACCTATGTGATCAAGTTTAATCTGCTTTACTCAAAGTCTACTGATTTAAATGCTAATCATAGAATACATGCCTTTGTGGCAACATCTGTAGTGGTGTTTGACCAAACAGTTGGGCCCTGTAGCCTAATTGAGTTGACCTAGAAGACCATCACAGGGTCTGGAGTCACTCGGAGGCTCCACTGGGCGGGACACTATACTGGCTCACCCACATGGTTGGAAGTTGATGCTGGGTACTCAGCAGTGAGCTGGGGTAAACACTAGCTGAATTCACAAGGCCTCTTCCTGGAGCTTGGACTTCTCACAGCCTGGTTTCTGCATTCTCAGAGTGTCCCAAGAGTGAGCCATCCTAGAGCCCTGTCTCTTTAATCAGAGGACAGAATCCCCCAGGTCAGCTCGGCCCATCTCTTTTAGTATTTGGTTTGTGTTAAGCTCTTGTTGATGAAGTTTTTGCTGTCCCCTCAGGTCTGGCTGCTGGAATCACCGAGGATACTCAGGTCAAAACAGAATAGTTCCTTTCAGAAAGGTTTCTCATAACTGGAGGGGGAGGCAAAAGAAAGATCAGAAGCAGAAAATATAGAGCAGCCTCTTCCTTCTTGCAATTGGCTAAATGCCCCAACTTTGGTGTTTTCTTCTTCCCTAGAACTCACTCATGAGCTTGTCCACTCTGTACACCAAACTGATCCTTGCAAACAGAGAAGGTCATGCCAGCCTGGGACCCAAGGACTCCAGTTAGCTTATCTTGTCACAGGAGTGTTGGTCTGATGGAAGCACCAGTACCTTTTCCTTATCTAGGATTGTGCTTGTTATTCAGTCATTTAAGAAGCTATACAGTACGTTTTGTTATCCCTGTGGAGGATTTACATTTATTACAGAAACAAGGAAGCCAGAGTCAGCGTGCTAATGTTTGTGTTAATTTCTTGGGTGCTGGAAGGAAGAGGAGATTCTGTAAGGGAGTTACATAGAAAGCTTTCCAGATACCAGGGAATGGCCTATAGTTGAACCTGGACAGTAAATGTGTGTTTAAAGATAAAGTACTTGTGTTATAAACGCCTTTCTATGTAGAAGACACATTTCACTCTAAAGACCACATTCAAGCCAATTTATGAAACAAAACTTACAAAATATTTCAAGAAAAATTCATAAACTCAGCGACTCAAAGGTTTTCTAGGTTGTGGGGTTGGTCAAATCACCTTGGTGAGTCATTCTTCTAAAAACATTTTACAAGAAAAACATCCATTTCCACTGAAATTTCAAATCTGTTGCAAAGTTCTGTGCATAATTTTGTCTAGCTTTTCAAATTAACCATCATAGAGTTGCAAAGTAACTTAATACTCTTCTTCAGGGTTGCAAATATAACCAGATACAGACATACAAGAATATCTTCAAAAATCAATTTTCTTTATGCACATATTTATATGTGCTTTTACATAGGTGCCTATGTAGGATGACATACATCATATGGAGTGTCTCCAGCAGAAGAACTGTGTGAATGAGGGCCCCTAGAGGGGAAGAGGTCATGGTAGGTAGACCGTGTGGCTGAGGCATAGTTGGTATAGGGAGTAACAGCATGACATGAGGTTGGACAAGCAAGCAGAGGCCAGAGACACCTGCAGGTAAGGATTTAGGATTTTATCTTGAGGGCAGCAGACACAAAGTAAATCGAGTATTTTATCAAATACAAACATGCCTTATACGTGTGGCTGCATGAGGGTTTTATGACATACAACTCTTTAATCAAAATCCTATTAAAAGTTCTATCAGTTTTACATCTTAAAGTGAGGAATATCTGTGTATATACAGTTTTGTAAATTTGTGTGAGCATTACCCTAAGATAATTTCCTTGAGTTGGGTGAGTGAGTCAATTGACATGCAGATTTCCAGCAGTCACATTTTATCCCACTGGAAACCATGCCAGTAAGGATGAGTTTGCACTGCCTTTCTGGAGGGAACCAGTCTCATTGACCGAGTGCCCTCAGCGTCTTGTAAGTGAGCTGTGATTGGCATGGTGTCATGTTTGTTTTGTTTAAGGTGCAACCTTCTCTGTTACATTCAGCGGCTTTCCTTTCCTCCTTGACTCTATTCTCCCTATTTAGCAGGGACTGCCACCTGGAAGCTACATTTTCTAGAATCCCTTTCCAGCACTGTGCTGGTTTAAACTCCCTCACAAGCGCCTTCAGGCAGGATTCAGGAGCAGTCTGGGAAGCAACAGCTGTCTTCTGGAAGTAGGCAGACGCAAGGCTCTGAAGGGCCGTTGATCCGGCGTCTACCCTAAAGCATCTGCCTCCTTGCTACTGGTTGTAAACCATTGACAGGGACTTCCTGATCCCTCTTGGCCTGGGTGGCAGTAGCAACTGTCTGACTGAGCAACATCTGAGAGCTAGCAGTGGACCCCCCTTCCAGCTTTCCCTAATGTTTTGTAAACACCTAGTTCCCCCACCCCCACTTTTTTTTTTTTTTTTTTTGAGATCGAGTCTCATTCTGTCGCCCAGACTGGGGTATAGTAGCATGTTCTCAGCTCGCTGCAAACTCCACCTCTTGGATTCAAGCAATTCTCGTGCGTTAGCCTCCAGAGTGATTACAGGTGCCACCACGCCCAGCTATCCTGTTTTAAGTCTCTGCCTACTTGAAATATGCAGGGGTTTCCATTTGCCTAAGAATCCTGATGATACATTTACACTTCATTGATTACTAATGAGATACCTTCTTGCATATTTGTGGCCGTGGTCTTTAAGAGATCTGCATGGGTCATTTTGCTTTTTATTTGGGGATTTTAACATGTTAATCTTTTACTGATTTACAAATAGTCTTCAAAGTTAGGCATTTTGTTTGACTAGTACATAGATTAAAGTCTTACTGTTAGATTCATTTGAATTTTAAATAAAATGGAATGTTTTAATGTAAAAAGGGAGTATAAACCATGGAGACTACCATAATCAAAATACTGGACAGGTACCTTCTGATCCACTGGGTGATACTGGGCCTGATCGTTCTTGTTGTGGGGGACTGTCCTGTACATCATGGAATGTCTAGCAGCATCCGTGCCTCTATCCACTAGATACCAGGAGACCCCCTGCCCAGGTGTGACAACCTAAACTGTCTCAGACATTGCCAGGTGTTCCCTGTGCTCAAGATACTATGCAGGACAGTTCACCCTGTTGTGATCTACCATCCCAGTTAACTGCAGGAAAAACCTCGGTAACATGATCTCCAGCATGCCAGGGGCTGTCACTATGTACTATCAGTAATGGGTCCTAGTTGTGGTCTCGCCAGCAAGGGACCCAAGTGTAGATCTCCCTTCTCATCATCTGCTTCCAGTAACAGCTATCTTAAAGTTTTCCTAAAAGCAGGTCTCGGGAATTCAAGTGCTAACTTTCTGCCTTTCCCTTTTTATTCCCTATTCCTTTACTAGCATTTCCTAGTATCCTTTTCCAAATCAAGGGCACATTGTCAAGCAAATTAACCCTGTGGGAGGACTCAGAACCAGAGGCTCGAGATTATCCCACCGGAGTGGCAATTGGGCTGGGTTATTTATATAGACTTTCCATCAGTCTCCAGATGGGGTGGCTTCCAGGGGCACAGAGTCCTGGGTGCCTGAGGTCTGTGGTATATGCAAGGACAGAAGGCTCTGGTGGCTGCAGATAGTGCTCAATGAGGGCGAGAGGGTGGTGGTCACCATGTGCACTACAGGGGAAGGCAGAAAGGGGCCCTGATAATCTCTGCTGCAGTGAATAATTAGAGTTCTCATCACTGGTGAAAACTGGGGCTAAGCTTTTCCGGAACCTTTTGAGGAACCACGTAGAATGTGCTGTACAAGGCATGAGATAGAAGAGTTTAGTTCTGTGTTTCATTATCCTTTGGCCAGATGGTAGTAGCTACCTTGCAATTTCAGGCTTGTGCCCGAGCCAAAAATGGAGAAGAGGGCTCCTACAGGTGTTCACATGGCAGCAAGAGAGAAGTCCAGGGCAGAAAACAAGGCAGATGTGGTGCGATTAAGATGAGGCATTGACTACCCTTATCTAATTACCACAGCAGCTCTGGAGTAAGAAGGCAGGCCAAGGCATGATGGATGGGGCGTGAAAGATTAAGGCCATGCTCTGACATCTCCATCTTTCTAAGACTTTAGATTTCTTCTTCAATATTTTACTGAAGTAGTTCTGGCATCTTAAGTTCTCTTTATGCAGGCCAACACTGAATTCATGTTTAAACAAAACAACCGATGTTAGCTGCTCAAGACAACATGTTAAGTCTGGACTTTCACAGTAAGTAAGTGCTCTGCTATGGATAATATGAAACCAATACAATGTTCCCTTTCTTCTTCCCTGGACTAGTACCTTTATAATTGTTTCCAGACAAACCCCTAGGTTTCTGCTGATATAGCAACCAAAATCTGCAATTCTGACAGCATGGAAGCTACCACTTTCTGTGTGCTACTCTGTTCCCTGGGTGTGTGTCTCTAACTCTATGTAGTTACTGGTCTAAGGAAATGAGAGGTGGTAGAGGCATGCTTTGTGGAGATTCAGAGTCCCCTTGCAAGATGACTTTCTTGGGTAAAGTCAGTAGAGGATTTTTTTTTTTTTTGGATAATTTAAAGCATTTTGGAGTTCAATTTTTCTCCTGTATACCATTCTCTTTATTATATTTCCACTCCCCCAATTAGATGTTCAGCATAGGTAACAGATGCATATGTTACATCTAACATACACTGATGAGATAATGTCCAAAAAAAAAAAATCTCTAATCACTTCCATAAAAGCAATTAAAACCAAACACACACACACACACAAAAACAGTAGAGGATCTTTAAGCAAAGCGAGGTTTGAATCCTCAGACAGGTAAGGCTTGGATGCTTCTGCAGTGGTGGAGCTCAGTAGGATTTGGGAGTTTGTGACTGACTTAAGAATAGTATCCAGAGAATGGGGATGGTGAGAATGAATTGGAGTTTTACATGGATCCCAGATGTAGATATTAAGATAACTTTTGTGATTATTTTGTAACATGAAGGATCAAAATCTGGGTTTGGGTTTATGATACACCAACACCCTAACTATGAGCACTGAGAAATTAGGGATGTCTTAGACGTTTCGATTCTCTGACAATGCCTTGCAGTGAAAAATGAAGGCTGAGGAGGAGCTTAACTCTGTAAATGCTTCAGGAGCTTCAGAAGTTGCCCGGCTGCCCTATTTGGGGGCATCAAATATCATAAAGTCCAGGTCACAGGAAAAAAAAGTCATTGTGTATTTCAAGCAGAAATGATCTGACTTAGGGAATCACATAAACTGTCAGAAGTACTAGAGGAGTGAAAGTTAGAAGGGCCAAGTAACTTCCAGGTTCACTGCTACAGAAAGACAGCAGCTGCTACACAGGATTTAGGTCCTTAAGGAACTCATTGCAGGTTTTCAGCATTTCCATAGGCCTGAGGCAGGATTACAAAGGAAACTGGAGGCTGCTGAAGCTCCCATTTGGCAAGCACACACGTTGGAGAGGAAGAAATGTGATCGGTTTCAATTTCACTTTCCAGGCTTTCGTGTTTCTTGCTAGCAAAATGCAGATTGTATTTAGGACCCTAGAGGCAAGGGACTCTGCAGATACAGTTGCTAGACTTCTAGCCTCATGGTACAGAGGAGAGCAGAATAAATTGTGGTTTCTTCCTCACACAAACTTGAATAGCCAGTGCACACATAAAAATATGTTCCCGTTTTTTTGGCTTTGAAATGTGCAGGTTCTGAAATAGTGAAAAAGAATTTCCCAGTTTGGTAAGAGCATTTGATAGAAAAAAAAAATTACTAGAGAACTCTGGATCTTGGGCTTCGATTTGTTCAAATGTAGAGAGATAACTGGGTTAAAATTAGTGTTCAGCATTTGCAAAGTTGAGAATAATTGTTTGGAAAGATGCCTTCAAGAATCAATTATGATACTTAATTGGAGACATGAAATTTCTACTGCTAAATTTGTCAGATGCTTATTTTAGAATCTCCTATTTATAACATGTTTGCATTTTGGCTAAGCCGAGTGTTTGATAAATCTGAGTTTCTTACTCAGAAAAAATATTAATGATTTATGGCTTCCAAGTATTCTTGAGCAAAATACACTCTGAATAGTTGAGCACATTAAATATAAGGTATGATTTAACTTTTATTTTAGTTTCCCATTTGAGAAAAAATTCTTTTATAGATCAGTCAGGCTTGAATGATTCCATGGGCTTAGAAAACAAGAGATTAAAAGCTTTTAGGCTCAGTATAAAAGAAGGGAAAAAACAATGTCTTAAAACTCAGTTGAGGCTAATGCGTTAGTGCAAAGTAGGAGTTGGCTAGTCTGGTTCTCTTTACTTTTTAGGTCCTGTAATGAAGTGATTATGAAAATATCAAATGTCACATATTTAAACAAGTTAGAAAGTAATACACAGTACGTAAGTGGGAAATTTAAGGTTTCACTTGGATAACTTCCTTATCAGAGTTTGCTAACTGCATTAGGGTAAACATTTGTTTTTGTAGTAAAGTGCTAGTGTGCTTTAATAATTTAACCATTATTACATGTTTTACCTCTGTAATATGATTGACACCAAAAGCTTCCTTTCTTTTTAAATCTTTCTTCTCATGCTTTAAATACATGTACTAAAGGTGAAATAACTTCCTCTGGCTGCATACTCAAGAATGTTTGTGAGTTTCTTTTCTACAGAAGCTCAAGTTTATAGGTATCGTTACTGGACTTGTTGTTAGGGTTAAACATAATATGCCTTTTCTGTGATGTGTTATATCAGCACTACAAGTGCTGTTGGGATTATAACATTTGACTTTTGGGGATCATAACTGATACAGTAAATAGTAAATGGACATTCTACATGAAGTTTGAGTAATTCTTTAAATGGTAAGACATGTTTTTTTCCTGAAAACTCT
This sequence comes from Cacajao melanocephalus, assembly GCA_963573385.1. Lineage (NCBI taxonomy): Eukaryota > Metazoa > Chordata > Mammalia > Primates > Pitheciidae > Cacajao > Cacajao melanocephalus. The sequence continues at coordinate 50,288 of CAUYLG010051517.1, read as the reverse complement.
TCATATTAAATATTTCTTGATCATTTTTTATCTCCTCTTCCTCCCTGTTCCAGAGAACATTGAGAAATTGTGGTTTAATACCAGAATCTCCTGTGGAAAAGAAATATTGGAACTAAAAAGTTCTGGATTTTGTTCACAATGTATGATAATCTGAAGGCAATTGACTCAGACACTTGAAAATATATGGATATCATTTTTAAAACAATGGAAACATTTGACGTCAAGAGACAAAAGGGGACTTCTCCAAAGGCTGAAGAACCACCTCCGAAAATCCACTCTATAAAAACCAGTACTACAGGCAAGATTTGTCAAAAATAAACTTTTTCAAAACTCTGGAAATTAGTCTAAGGCTAACAGCAGCCATTTGAGGAGTGTATGTTCAGGAAAAATGGACAGATTCCAAGTAATATCAGTGAACTTTGAGGCATCTTAACTTGCTCTATTCCAATCCTCCTCTCCTCAGCTTCATGGTAACCCTGAAAACTACAACAGCTTTGCAACTACAGTAGCTCTAAAGATTAGCAGCCTAGTGAGCCACTGGAAGAGGCAGAACAATCTGAAGCTCCCAATAGCCCCACCTCCAGAATTTTCCACTATTTAATCTGAAAGCCTCCAATGAGAATATCCAGCCTCAGAGATTATCTTTATTTTACTTGTGTAACCACCCTATGCCAAGGTGTTTGCTGATAATCAGACAATTGTTTAACATCACAGATGTCTAAGGCAGCATTACCAGTTGGGGCTAATAAGAGGTCAACTCTACAGTTTAAAAAAAAAAAAGATGTCTATATGGTGATAAGTTCCAACATATTCCTGTCAATCTAAGATGGCCACACGCAAGTGCTAAGAGGTTGCATGCGCAGGAAAGACTTAAAGTTCTAATCTCTCACTTCTGATTTTGAAGTTCTTTGCAAACAGGAGGTAAAGGCGGAGGAAGAATGGTAAGTTATCTGCCAAAACACACAGATTCCCTTGGCAAAGACTGGAAGGGTTATTGGATTAAGGCATTTAAGGAATTCTATCCAATCACCAAGTGATCACTACACTGAGCAGAGACTTTAGTGACTGCAAATAATCACTAAAGAGGTATACATCTTACCAAATTTAGGAAAGCTGTAAGAACAGCAGCAGCAGCAGGTGCAGCAGCAAAAACAAAACCTGGCAGGTGGTAGTGGAAGGGAGATCTGATTGTTGAAATGCCCAATTTTCAACAGAAATTTACAAGACCCACAAGAAATAGGGAAGTATGCCCATATAGGTTAAAATAAAAAAAGGACAGCTGATAGAAACAGAGTAAAGGTGTTGGGTATTTTAACACTTTAGATCAGCTATTATATGTTTAAAGAACAAAGGGGAAACCACATTTAAAAAAAGACAAAAATATAGCAATGTTTCACCAAATGGAGAATATTTATAAAGAGACAAAAATTGTGGAATTTAGGAGAAAACAGAAATATGAAAGTTGCTGAACAAGTACAATGGAAGATTTGCACTGGTAGAAGAAAAGTCAGAAACTTGAAGACAGATCACTTGAGATTATCCAGTTAAAGAAAGGAAAAAAAGGAGTTACAGAGACCTGTGGAACACTATCAATACTACCATACAGATAACAGGAGCAGCAGAATAGAGAGAAGGACAGAAACAATCATTTGAAGACTTCCAAAATTTGATTAACATTCATCTGCACATGTACATTAGCTTAACAAACTCCACATAGGATAAACTCGAAGACATTCATACCTAGATGCATCATAATTGTCAAAAGCCAAACAGAAAGTGAAAGTCTCAAAAGCAGTAAGAGAAACACTTCATCATGTCCAAGAGACCTTCAAATAAGATGAACAGCTAACTTCATCAGAAAGCATAGTGGCCAGAAGGCAATTGAATGGCACATTCAAAGTGCTGAAAGATAAAGGCTGATTAGCCAAGAATTCGATATTCCAAACACAAAGGAGAGATGAAGACTTTCAAAGTAAACAAAACCTGTAAGAACTGCCAGCATACGTGCCCTACAGGACATACTAAGGGGGTCCTTCAGGCTAATATCAAAGACACTAGGCAATAATTTGGATCCACATGAAGCAATAAAGAACACTGATTAAGACAACACATAGGCGAATGCAAAGACAATAGGAATGTATGGTTTGGTTTTAATTCTTTTCTACCCGATTTAAAAGATCACTTTATGTACTTCCAACCAAAATTCCAGTAAGCCATTTTATAGATATTGGCAAAGTGATTTTGAAGTTTATATGAAAAGACAGAATGCAAAATAGCCTACACAATACTGAAGAAAAATGTTGGAGGTCTGACATCACCCACATTCAAGACTTACTATAAAAGCTACTGTGATCGAGACAGAGTGATATTTGTGAAAGAATAGACACATAGATTAATGGAACAACAGAAAGCCTGGAAATAGATTCACACAAATATGTTACTCATCTTTGGCAAAGGAAAAAAGTCTTTAACAAGTTGTGCTAGAACAATTTGATGTCCATATGCCAAAAAAAAAAATGGATCTAGCCAGATTTTATACCTTTCACAAAATTCAAAATAGATCATAGCCCTAAATCCAAGATACAAAACTAAAGCTTCTAGAAGATAGTATTGAGGAAAATCTAGGGTCTAGGTGATCTTTGGCTTGGTAATGAGTTTTTAAGAAGACCAAAAGCACCATCATGACAAAAATTGGTAACTTAGACTTTAAGATTAAAAACTACTGTGTGAAAGATGTTAAGATAATAAAAATATAGATACAGACTGGAGAAGATATTTGCAAAGCATGTATCTGATAAAAGAGCTATATTCAAAATACAAAAGGCCAGATGTGGTGGCTCACGCCTGTAATCCCAGCACTTTAGGAGGCTGAAGCGGGTGGATCACTTGAGGTCAGTAGTTTGAGACCAGCCTGACAAACATGGCAAGGCCCTACTTCTACTAAAAACACAAGAATTAGCTGAGTGTCATGGCGTGCACCTGTAATCCCAGCTACTTGGGAGGCTGAGACATGACAATCACTTGAACCCAGGAGGCAGAGGTTGCAGTGAGTGGAAATTGTGCCATTACACTCCACACTCCATCCTGAGTGACAGAGAATGACCCCCATCTCAAAACACACCCACACCCACAAAAATATGAGAACTTTTAAAAACCCAATAGGAAAAAAATCCAATTCAAAAATAGGTAAAGTCTCAAAAGATACTTTAAGGAGATACATGGAACACAACAATATGAAAAGAAAACATAGTTAGGGAATTGCAAATTTAAAAAACAATGAGATACTATTACATACTGATTAGAATGACTAAGTTTTAAAAAGTGACAGTGTCAAATGCTAACAAGGATAAAGAGCAGCAAGACCTCTTGTTGCAAGAGGTATAGCCACTTTGGCAGATTGTTTGGTAGTTTCTCAAGCATTGGGTAAAAATGCTTATGATTGTATGCTAAGCATTGTCTTAGCATGAGATCCAGCAGTTATAAGCATTTTTTACCCAATCGATTTAAAAACTTCCATCCACAGAGAGACCAGAATGTGAATGTTTATAGCAACTTTGTTCGTTAATTGCCAAAACTGAAAGCAACTATGGTATTTTCAAATGACAATTAACTGTGGTACATCTATACAATAGATGTTTCAGAAACAAAGTAATGAGTTGTCAAGCCACAAAAAGACACAAGGCAACCTTAAATGCACATTGCTAAGGTCAAGAAGCTATACACTGTATGATCCCAATTATATCACATTCATTAAAGGACAAAACTATAGATATAGTAAAAAGATCAGCGTTTTTCAGGGAGTTAGGGGAGTCAGTTTTTCAGAGAGTTAGGGGAGTCAGGAAGTGATGAATAGGTGGAACACGGGATTTTTAGGGTGGTAAAATTATTCTGTGTGATATTGTAATGATGGATGTATGATGTTATTCATCAAAGCCTATAGAACTTCTGTGCACAGGAGTAAATTCTAATGCATGGAAGTAAAAATCATTTAGGTCAGAGAATCTCATGAAAGAATGCAGATTGACAGATTCTAACTGTAGCAAACATGTATGAAACAACCTCTCTAGAGAGGGGGAGGGAAAACGTGATGACTTAAATACAATGGAAATGAGGTTTGTAAGGATAAAATAAATATAAAAGAAAACATACGCAAGCATGTTCTTGCCAATAATGTAGTTTCCTATGGGGGTATAGATTCTAATCCTTGCATGTGTGTATATAGCAGTATTAGAAGTTGAACAATTAAGTAGATGGACAGGTGGTAGGACGTAGATGTCTTACTAGAGGAATGGAAAGTTACAGCTCAGCAAAGAGGAGGCTAGAATGATCTATGTGGTAATGGATAACAGTTTTAGATATTAATGTGAACTCATGTTTAGCTTAATATGAATACAGAAATTTATAGCTATGTGTACATATACACAGGTTAATGTCTACACATACCCGCACTTCTTTGCTTTGTTCACTGAGAGGGCTGTGTTAGTCTGTTTTCACGTTGCTGATAAAGACATACCCAAGACAAGGTAATTTATAAAGAACATGAGGTTTAATGGACTCACAGTTCCACGTGGCTGGGGAGGCCTCACAATCATGGCAGAAGGTGAAAAGTATGTCTTACAAGTTGCAGACAAGAGAACTTGTGTAGGGGAACTCCCCCTTTATAAAATCCATCAGATGTCAGACGTATTCACTATCTTTTATTTATTATACTTTAAGCTCTGGGGTACAGAACTTAAAGTATAATAGCAGATCATGCAGGTTACATAGGTATACACATGCCATGGTAGTGGTTTGCTGCATCCATCACTCTGTCATCTACCTTAGGTAATTGTCCAAATGCTATCCCTACCCAATCCCACCACACCTTGCTATTCCCCCCTTAGCCCCCCAACCCCCAAGGCCCCAGTATGTGATGCTCCCCTCCCTGTGTCCATGTGTTCTCATTGTTCAACACCCACTTATGGGTGAGAACATGCAGTGTTTGGTTTTCTGTTCTTGTGTCAGTTTGCTGAGAATGATGGTTTCCAGTTTCATCCATGTCCCTGCAAAGGACATGAACTCATCCTTTTTTTATGGCTGCCATAGTATTCCATAGCATATATGTGCCATATTTTCTTTATCCAGTCTATCATTGATGGACACTTGGGTTGGTTCCAAGTCTTTGCTATTGTGGACAGTGTCACAATAAACATACATGTGCATGCGTCTTTATACTAGAATGATTTATAATCCTTTGGGTATACACCCAGTAATGGGATGGCTGGGTCAAATGGTATTTCTATTTCTAGATCCTTGAGGAATCACCACACTGTCTTCCACAACAGTTGAATTAATTTACACTCCCACAAACAGTGTAAAAGCATTCCTATTTCTCCCCACCCTCTCCAGCATCTATTGTCTCCTGATTTAATGATCGCTATTCTAACTGGTGGTATGTCAGTGTGGTTTTGATTTGCATTTCTCTAATGACCAGTGATGAGCTTTTTTTCATGTTTGTTGGCTGCCTAAATGTCTTCTTTTGAAAAGTGTCTGTTCCTATCCTTTGCCCACTTTTTGATGGAGTTGTTTTTTTCTTGTAAATTTGTTTCAGTTCTCTGTAGATTCTGGATATTAGCCCTTTGTCCGATGAGTAGATTGCAAAAATTTTTTCCAATTCTGTTGGTTGCTGGTTCACTCTATTGATAGTTTCTTTTGCTGTGCAGAAGCTCTTACTTTTAATTAGATCCTGTCTGAAGTTGAGGCAGCAATTAGTAGCTTACCAACCAAAAACAGTCCAGGACCAGACAGGCTCACAGCCAAATCCTGCCAGAGGTATGAAGAGGAGCTGGTGCCATTCATTCTGAAACTATTCCAAACAATATAAAAAGAGGGAATCTTCCCTAACTCATTTTATGAGACTAACATCATCCCGATACCAAAACCTGGCAAAGATGCAACTAAAATAGAAAATTTCAGGCCAATATCCATGATGAACATTGATGCAAAAAATCTTCAATAAAATACTGACAAACTGAACCCAACAGCACATCAAAAAGCTTATCCATCACGATCAAGTTGGCTTCATCCTAGGGATGCAAGGCTGGTTCAACATACGCAAGTCTATAAACATAATCCACCACATAAACAGAACCAAAGACAAAAACCACGAGATTATCTCGATAGATGTAGAGAAGGCCTTCCACAAAATTCAAAAGCCCTTTGTGCTGAAAACTCTCAATAAACTAGGTATCAATGGATTGTATCTCAAAATAGTAAGAGCTGTTTATGACAAACCCACAGCCAATATCATACTAAATGGGCAAAAGCTAGAAGCACTTCCTTTGAAAAGTGGCACAAGACAAGGCTGTCCTCTCTCACCACTCCTATTCAACATAGTATTGGAAGTTCTGGCCAGAGCAATCAGGCAAGAAAAAGAAAGGGCATTTGAACAGGAAGAGAGGACGTCAAATTGTCCCTGTTTGCAGACAACATGATTGTATATTTAGAAAACCCCATTGTCTTATCCCAAAATCTCCTTAAGCTGATAAGCAACTTCAGCAAAGTCTCGGAATACAAAAATCAATGTGCAAAAATTGCAAGCATTTCTATACACTAATAATAGCAAACAGAGCCAAATCATGAGTGAACTCCCATTCACAATTGCTACAAAGAGAATAAAATATCTAGGAATACAACTAACATGGGAGATGAAGGACCTCTTCAAGGACAACTACAAACCACTGCTCAAGGAAATAAGAGAGGACACAGATGGAAAAACATTCTATGCTCATGGTTAGGAAGAATAAATATTGTGAAAATGGCCATACTGCCCAAAGTAATTTACAGATTCAACGCTATCCCCAACAAGCTACCAATGACTTTCTTCACAGAATTGGAAAAAACTACCTTAAACTTCATATGGAACCAAAAAAGAGCCTGCATAACCAAGCAAAACGAAGCTGGAGGCATCATGCTACCCGATTTCAAACTATATTACTCGGTTACTATAATCAAAATAGCATGGTACTGGTACCAAAACAGAGATATAGACCAATGGAACAGAACAGAGGTCTCAGAATGAATGCCACACAACTACAATCATCTGGTCTTTGACAAACCTGACAGAAACAATCAATGGGGAAAGGATTCCCTGTTTAATAAATGGTGTTGGAAAAACTGGCTAGCCATATGCAGAAAGCTTAAACTGGATCCCTTCCTGACACCTTACACAAAAATTAGATGGATTAAAGATTTCAACATGAGGCCTAATACCATAAAAACTCTAGAAGAAAACCTAGGCAAAACCATCCAGGACATAGTCGTGGACAAGGACTTCATGACTAAAACACCAAAAGCAATAGCAATAAAATCCTAAATAGACAAGTGGGATCTAATTATTCACTATCAAGAGAACAGCATGGGAAAGACCTGCTCCAATTATTCAATTACCTACAACTGGGTTCCTTCCGTGACATGTGAGAATTGCAGGAGTTACAATTCAAGATGAGAGTTGGGTGGGGACACAGCCAAAACATATCAAGGGCCTAAAAAGAAATGATACCCCAATAGCAACAAGGGTACCTTGGACACAGTACACGGTACACAACAAGTGATCCAAGGACAGGGATCTTGGTTTCTAAGACCATTCTAATAAACAGAGCTCTTTACAGAAATTAATGATTCACTCAGACAGGGGCAGGAAATCTACAGGGTGTGTCTGTAGCATCTTGTAATGCCAGAAATTAAGGATATGCTCAAAGGAAACAAAACAAGACACATTGATGGGGAGTGGGGTAAGTCAAAAGGGAATAGGAACCAATTTCCTGGTCAATTCAAGCACAAAATAAGTAGTATTGGATTGTAACCAAAGTATAAAATAGTATCCATGAGTTCCTACGAGTATAAATGAATACATTCATGAACAGGGGAGGAGATACATCTTTCATGCAAAAAAATTTTAATTGAGGTGCTTCATGAAAGAAGTTGGAGTATAACTTCCCACTCCTTCCGTGTGGGCTGTTCATTGTGACTTCCTTCCAAAGAGTATAGTTTAGAAAGGGAGTGAATGAAAGTAACGTTATGGTGGAGAAATCTGACCAGCCTGGCCAGGTAAAAAGGCCAATATTAAAGTCATTATTCCCAGATGTGGTGGCTCATGCCTATAATCCCAGCACTTTGGAAGGCTGAGGCAGGAGGAGGCAGAGTCACTGAAGTCCGAGAAAACACAGCCAAGAAGAGCCTAAGGAGACATGAAAACTCAATTGAATAAGGTATTCTGGAAGGGCTCCAGGAACAGTAAAAGGATGTTAGGTAGAAATCTAAGAAAATCAGAAAAGCCTATAGACTTTAGTTAATATTGTGTCAATAGCGTTCAGTAACAAATTATGCTAATCACACAAAGGTAATATGTTAATGAGAAAACATTGCACAGGAGTTTATGAGAACTATGTAGCAAGTTCAATATTTATATGCCTATAAAACTGGTCTAAATGTAACATCTAAAAGTATTTTTAAAAAAGAAATCCATAAGGTGATAACTGAAGGTATTGCCATGCTTATAGTAATATATAATTTGCCTGACAGTAGAACAAAGGAAAAATATAGAGTTATATTGAAGCAAAGGGTTTAATTCTATTGAAACTCAGTTGGCACAATATCAACCAATTCAGTTGTTAGTCATAACACTCAGGGCAACCACTAAGAAAATAACTCAAAACTATATGAATAAAAGAGAATCAAAATGGTATGAAAAATAAGCATTTAACACAAGAGAAGGCAGCAATGAAAGACTAGAGGAACAAAGACATTACATATAACCGTAGCAAAATGGCAGGTGCAAATCTTATCTTACGAATAAGTAAACACTTTTCTCCTAAATTCAAACATGGCTATTCTTGCCACTTCCATTCAACATTGTACTGGATAATCCAGCCCAGGAAATTTAGCAAGAAAGAAAGATATGGATAGAAATCAAGAGGCTAAACCATCTCTATTTGCAGATGACACGACTTTGGACACAGAATATCCTAAAAAATATGCACCCCCTCCATTAGAATTAAGCGAGTTAACAATGCCACACAATACAAGATCAATGCCCCAAAATTGTATTTTTTTTTTTTTTTTTGAGACCGAGTCTCAAACTCACCTGGGCTGGAGTGCAATGGCCTGATCTTGGCTTACTGCAACCTCTGCCTACTGGGTTCAAGTGATTCTCCTGCCTCAGTCTCCTGAGTAGCTGGAATTACAGGTGCCCACCACCACACCCAGCTAATTTTTTGGATTTTTAGAGACGAGGTTTCACTATGTTGGCCAGGCTGGTCTCAAACTCCTGACCTTGTGATCTGCCTGCCTCCCAAAGCGCTGGGATTACAGGCATGAGCCACTGTGCCAGGCCAAAAATTATATTTCTATATATTAGCAGCCAACAATCTGAAAGTGATTTGAGAAAGCAATTCCATTTATAGTAGTCCCAAATTGCTCCACATATTCAATGCAATCCCTATCAAAATCCCGGCTGGTTTGAAATTTCAAGAATGGCTATAAATATAAATTCTGGCCCTGCCCTGGTAGGGTTCCTGAAGACTTGTTCAAGAATGTTTAATGCATGATCCAGTGTACCTTTGAGTGGGTACTGCTTTATCATGGTGGATGGTCTAATCCTCAAGTGTCTGACCCATGTTCAGGCGGTTCCTCTCACGGGAAACTTGTTTATACTGGCAGAAGCCTTTGTGACTCTTGTTTGACCTGTGTCCAGTTTATTTCTACCACTGTGGCCACTTATGGAAAGAAGAGAAGCCCCAGCTTGGGAAAAAGTTAGATTTGGTTGTGTCCATCAGGTGAGGCATACAGGCAGCAACTTGGCAAAACATGAGATCACAGAGGTAATTTATTTACAGATCCAGGAAGAGGGCAGCATGCCTCTCAGGGTCGGTGGGAGGAGCAAGGAGGCCATCCAAGACATAGATGCTCAGCTAGTTCTGGGGAATGAAAGGGTGAAGGGCCTTGAGGGTTTTTTGGGGTCCAGGTGGCACCTAGTTAGGTTTCCCGTGGGGAGCTGACTGGTGGGTTTAGAGCAAGCAGGTGTGAGTTCCATGGGGTCGTGCTATGACTGACAGGTAGTGGCTCCTGCAGCTTACCTGCAGTTCACTTGGGTCAGCAGGGAGAGCCAAGTAGGTTGTATCTGGCTGTCCCATAGGGAGGTGCCATCACCAGGAAGTAGCTGCATAAGACAGGTATCTTGACTGAGCACCCTGAGGAACCGGGAGGAGGCAGGGAACTAGAGTCTGCATCAGAGGTGACCAATCCCTGCTTCTGGGCTAAGAAAGTCTCAACTTACATTCAAAACGGACAAAGAAGCCACACAATTACAGGAATTCACCACCTTCTTGTATCTTGCTGGTAGGATTTTAACAGTGTGACATTCACTCAAGTTGGTAAACATCATGTTACCATATGATCCAGAAACTCCATTCCTAGGTATAAGCCTAGGAGTTTTACTTTGAAAATAAATCCCAAACAGTCAATCCCAGTGTGGTATGGCAAGTACATTCCTTAAGTGCCCCATGATCTCAAAATAGAAAAGGTAATAGATATATTTAAAAGTGACAGCACCATACAAAAAGCGAGGCATGCTGCTGTGCCCCACTGGATGTTGAGCTTGGAAATAGCCAGAGGTGACCAGAAGCCTAAAACCTGTGAAGTAACAGGGCCCTAAACTCCACCTGCGTAGAGTCGCCTAAGCCAGGCTCCCTGCATGAAGACAGGGCTTAGGAGATTCAGGTCTCTAAACATCACCATGAGGCCTTTTTAACCTTTACATTGGGCCTTAAGACTATTAGGTTGGTGCAGACAGTTGTGGTTTTTGCTATTACTTTCAATGTCAAAACCCACAATTACCTTTGTACCAACTTAATAGCTGGCTGACCCAGCCACACCTCAAGGGATTGCAGCCCTTACAGGTACTGTTTTCCTCTTTCTCTCTCACATGCTAGAGATACTGCTCAAGCCAGTGCATGCCCTTCTGTCTTCCAGACTCCCCAGGGTAGAGCCACTGACTTTAGCATGCCCTTCTGGGCCCCACTGGAGGTTGATTCAGCAGGTTTGGGTGGGGCTTGTGAATTTTCATTTCTAACTAGTTCCTAAGAGATACTGCTGCTGGCCTGGGGACCACACTTTGAGAACCACTCCCCTAGCTCTACTATTACTAGCAATAGCCCACCTATTGCCAGCAATGGGGTCCCTTGTCATCTGGCCAGTGAATAATCTGCCTCCAAATAGTCCATTCTTTCATTCTGCTTCCTAGAACCACTCTTGGTAGCAGCCAGCTTAAATTGATTTTCCCCAGGAGCATCGCAGGAGGATGTAGGTGAGTGATTTATTAAGGGATGGGGATGAGTGGGTTAAGGTATGGAATGAAGAGAAGGCCATTCAGGGGTGCAGGGGGTGTGGCTGCTGCTCCTGCTCCCACAACACACCCTGCACAGGCCCAGCATTGGCTGCTAACAGCTGCTCTACTCTTTGTGAAGTTTCCCTCTGCCAAAGTCCCTCAACTTGGGAGGTCTTTTTCCATTTCCCTCCATGGGAAAGTCAATGACAAATGACCAACTTATTAGGTAGAAAAACCTGGGTCTTGATTCATGATGGGATCACCTCTACAGTACTCTGTTCAGGGGGCCTGAAATCCACCTTCAGGGTTAATGATTCCCTTGAAAGACTCAGAAGAGCTGTTACAGTTATTACAGTGAAAGGTTGTACATTAAGACCAGAAATGAAAAAAGGCGTATCAGGGTAGAGTTCAGGAAAAGCTAGGCACAAGCTTCCTGTTGTCCTCTCCTAGCAGAGCTGGCAAGCAGCACTTAGAGCTTCTGGTAACAACATATGACAACACTGAGAGTGTATTGCCCACCAGGGAAGCTTGGTTGAGCCTTGCTGTCCAGGGTTTTCAATGGGGGCTGACCTTAGCCTACCTCTATAGGGGCTGGAGACAATGTGTGGCCCAAGACCCCCTAGTATAAGCCACGTTGTTAGTATAGACTATCCGGTATAGCCAAAGGCCCCGGTAAATTGAGACACTCTTATCTGGCAGGACATTCCAAAGTTTTTGAGGCTACCTCCTAGAAGCCAGGCAGGGGCCAAACTTTTCTTTGGAACATAAGTTCTAGACAACTCAGAGGTGCCAAGTAACTTCCTCTACTACACAATTCTTCCTTGGGAGCTGAAGCACCTGTTTGGGGAAAATACTTTGGGTGACCGTCTCCTGATGCAGAACACTTCAAATCAGAGACTTTTCTATAGAGCCAAGTCATTGATACAAAGTGAGTTTAAATACGCAGGAGGTGGATTGTGGTTGACATTGCCACAGGTCTGAGAACCAAGGGCTGAGGGTAGACATGGATTTCATTTGTCCCGACTCTCAGCGACCCATTTTTTGTTTCATTCCTCTTCTTGATCTCACAATTTGGGGCTTTTCAGACATAGAAGTACTGGTTCCCAAGAGAGGCAATGGCAGGAGGCCTATTTAACCATAAGCTCTGGTTTCTCCTAAGCACCGTTGACTCCTTGAGTTAAGGAACCAGCAGACAAGAAGAATGGACACCATCCTGGCAGGGGTAATTAACTCTGGTCGTCAGGAGGAGGTAGAGTTGCTCTCACCCTGGCAAGTAGGAATGAATATGCTTTAGTGCCCAGATGATCTACTTGAGTGCTTTTTGGCAGTGTCTTGCTCCATTTTGATCATAGACGGGCAAGTACACAGCATTCATGGCCTCAGAAAAATGTGATGTCCAGGAGATTGGACCCACGAGGGACAAGAGTCTGGGTTGTGCTATTGGGGAAGCCCCCAAGGCTAGCAGAGGTGCTACATGAGGGCAAAGGAAGTCCACCCGTAGAGGAGGGCGATGCTGTCCATCAGGTGGCAGCCCCAACACCGGCTGCTTCATGGGATATAGCTTCTTTAACCTCCCTCTTCCATATTTCTTTCAGAAAGCAAGCTCCACTAAAATCTCATAGTAACTTTTTGAACTTATGTGAAGAGGTGGATCTGGGTGGTACAAGGATAGACTGGGATGGACGCCATCATATACTGGTCAAATCCCCCTTGAAACAGTCTTCTCCCCTCAACCACCTAGGAAAGTGCTACCTGAAGAAAACCCTAAGCTCTCACTATTCTATGGGGGATTGTCTCAGATGAAGAGAGCTTGTCTGCCTAAGGTCGGGCATCATTCATTCCCATGGTGTTGACAGGCAGGGATATAAAAGCCTGGCCTACTCCCCAGGTTTTGGGATAGCCAAGAATCATCCCAGCTTCAAAATTTTCTACACGGTAAACTGTGGCCTCCACCCTCATCAAGGTTGAGGGTTGAGATCAGTTCTATGTGTCATAACTCAGCTTCTCTGTCCAACCTCGCTTCCTTTCTTTCCATGCATTGATTCCAAAAGCACTCTACAATAAATACCTCGTGCATTAGTCTCTCTCAGGCTGCTCCAGAGGAACTCAATCTGCAGCTGTGTCAGTGCTTAAGAACTGGGGACAGACTCATTTGACTTCCTGAGCTCATTCTGTTAGTTTCAGACTGAGAATCTGTGCAGTTTCATACTCTGAATTAAATGAGATTTTTTTTTTCCAGAAATCCACAACAGAGCAGCTAGTAATGGCCATGAGGGCTTCATCCTGGAGGACCTGGCATAAGAGGACAAATGGGAACTCCACTGCAGAGATTCAAGTGTGGCATATCATGAGACCATTATTGCTAGGGAATAGACTGTCTTGGTAGAGGGCTGGTTTTGCTTTGATAGGAAGATCCAACATAGCTCAAAGACGAAGTAACTGATATACTGGAAGATAATCAACCCTTCATTCCTAAGTTCTAAAATTAGATCTGAGAGACGGCAGACAGAACATTGAACGCATGGCTTTCAATGCCCAGGGATTTTCAGCGGTAGTCTCAGCCTGGGTCTTGATGACACCCATTTAATGGGATGATTCTTGAACTAAAACCTTACTATTGGCTCACCGAGGTTGAGGGTTGAGATCAATTCTATCAAGGTAATCCGTGCTGTGTATCTGTCTTGCCAGTCACATTATCCAATATTTTTGGCTGTTCCAAAGATGGTACAGCTCCAACAAATGCGCCTTGGATATGCTGACATGAGATTCTTTAGGAGTATGATAGTTCTATCATGTGTCCTAAGTAATTCTTCAGTTTGCTGTGTGTATCCCAAGAAGACTCTAGTTGATGGGACATTTACTTAACAAAGTCATTTTAACCATTTTGAAGTACACAAGTCAATGGTATTTAGTGTATTCACAATGTTATGCAGCCGTCACTCTTATTTAGTTCCAGAAAGTTATCACCACCCAAAAAGGAAACACCATAGTCGTAATTTCTTCATATGGACTTAATATGGCCTCAGATAACCTTCATAGAGCCTCTACTTCCTTGTACAGAGCCTGAAGGTCAGCCAGAGGTGAAAGCCTAGAGCCTCTTCAGGCATTTTGAGTAGGAGTCTAGTGCCAGATAGGTGTGTGTGTGTGTGGCGTTCTAGGTTTCTCAGTATACATAGGAGTTTTTTCAAAGCCTTTATTCTTCCAAATCTCTCCTTCCCCAGTCTCTTCCCCGCAGGCATTTGTATCAATTGTTTACCTGACCATCGTTCCTTTCCTCAGGCAGCTGTGGCTACACATTTGCCTTTAAATACTTTTAACCATTGCCACTCACTTCATCTCTGGGGAAACAGACAGTTGAAACCAGAACAAGCCCTTGAGCTGAAGCTACCAAGTAGGTCAAAACGCACAATCACAGTTCTGCAAATAAAGTCTGCATTGCTTCCCAAGGAGCCAGCAACCTCTCCCAGGAATATGGGCTCTCTTTCACATCCACCTCCCGGCTGGTAAGTAGAAAGACAGTGAGCTGCTAAGTAAAAATGCTACTTGCATTTTTTTCCAAAATTCAGCAATTTCTTTTTTAAGTATTCCCTTGCTAAGTTTTTAATTCGATCTAGTGTTTTTAAGTTGTCTCCGACTATTTTTTCCAGCTTATTAGTTGTTTTTCTGGAGGGATGAAGTGTTAGAGTTCCCCATTCTATCATTTTCAGTAATTCCCCAGGAGATTAATTGCCAATTAGACTCTAGTAAATAAAGGAACCAGCTATAAAATATATGTTTATAAACTTATGGACTAGAGCGATCATTATTGCTTGTTTTAGGGCCATATGCACCAAGCGTATGAAGAAAAACATGTAAGGAAAGGATCCATTTCTTTCCCCATGTAGAAGAGACTAATCTTGAGCCTTGATTACTTTCTCAGTCCTCATTCAGGTTGTTATCACAGGTGCCCTAATGCCCGTCTAACACTCGAGATAACATATCCTACCAGGACTAAGTCCCCATTTGCTTGCAAGTATTCCAGAAAATCTGCCTGTCACCACTGAAGAACGTCTGATATAACAGCCTGTTGGATATTGGACAAATAAGGGCTCAGTAGCTACACAGTTAAAATAGCAGCACTGTAAGCCCTCCTGCAGGCCTGCAAAGGTCTTTGGGTGTCACTTTAACAAACCCATGACCACCAAGTCCCTGGCTAGTTGGTCACACTCATGTCCCTCAGGCACAGCTTCACCTTATTCACACCTTTCTAACTGAAAGCTGGAAGATCCTAAGCGGTACTGAGGAAGAGGGGTATGGTACAGTCATCTGGTTAGACAGAATCATTTCCTAGGCTTACCTACCCATTTCGAGCAGACATTGCCAGTGACCCGGCTTGAGGACTCTATCTGGATGTTTCCCATCGTTTCCACAGATCCAAGACTAAATTTCGGATATTAAGAGATTTCAACGAAGGGCTAGCTTGATCCAAGATAGAACAAGGCCAATATCACTACTCTACCATCATAGAGAGAAAAACAAGTTCTCCACGGATGGTTTGCATTTAAGACATGAGATGAGAAAACATGAATTTATAAGAGAAAAGTACTTATATATACTGTTCATGTTTTTAAAAATACCATTTTAATTGCAAAGAAGATGGAAACTCTGCCTTTATCTTTACCTTTACTGTTTTTGGACAAAGAGTCTTGCTCTATCACCCAGACTGGAGTGCAGTGGTGTGATCTCAGCTCACTGTAACTTCCACCTCCCAGGTTCAAGTGATTCTCCTACCTCAGCTTCCTGAATAACTGGGATTTCAGGTACATACCACCACACCCAGCTAATTTTTGTATTTTTAGTAGAGACGGTTGGCCGGGTTGGTCTTGAACTCCTGACCTCAGGTGATCTGCCAACCTCAGCCTCCCAAAGTGCTGGGATTACAGGCATGAGCCATCGCACACCCAGCCCCATTTATTGTTATTGGTGCCTAGTCTGTATTCTAGACCTTAAAGGACAAATTAATCTTTGTCTTAGCACCTGATACTCCAACCCTAGTAAAACACATTGTCAACCCTCTACCCACTTTCTTGGGTACCAGTACCACAATTTCTGTGCATACCAGACTGACTTCCCAGAGCAAATGGCTGCATCTTCTTAGAGGACTGCCTGCAGGCTGCAGAACCACTTTGCACACACCATGGGCTAGAAGTGCCTTGGAATTCACCTCTCCCAGAGGCACCCTTTAAGTCAATGGCAGATACCTGTCTGGAGTATACAACAATTTAGCTCTCAGTCCAGGACCACTCTGAAGTCTGTTGTATATGTGATTCCTAGAGCTTTCCCAAAGGGTTCATTCTCCAGTCCTTTGCTGTGTGAACTGGCTTCTTAAGACATTTCTTCCTGGCTGCCTTCACTCTCTGTATGACCTCCCCACTCTGCCAGTCCTTCTGTGCTCAAAGTAAACCCTTGTCTCAGGGTCTGCCTGCCTTTGTCTCAGGGTCTGCCTTGGGTAGAATCCAGTGAAGACAATGGGACAAACTTAGTTTTATTAAAACATAGCTAAAGATTTGGCCCTGGACACCAGTGTAATTTGCTGTATTACACTTATTGCAGTGTAATTTTCTGTAAGAAAGATTGGATGCTACTTCCCTCCACCCACCACATCAAATGCCACGTGTGGTGGACTGGACAACTAGGTAGAAGGAACCGTAGGGAATTTGCTTCTACTAAGGAATGTTACCAAAGTTCAGCTTGCAAGTGAATCGGAATGGTGTTGTCTACATCAAGGAAGTCAACTCAAAGGAAGAAGGAATAAGGAAGAGGCCTGCCTCAGCCGAGATTGATTATCCAATTTATCAAATTTTATGTGTAGGGGAGGCAAAAGAGACCTGACATTTGAGGGGGAAGGAAGTTGTTACAGCTGATGGAAGGCCACCCCATTCCATAGCTCCTTTCCCCACCTCTATTCCCCCACTAGAGCTGTCATTAGTATCTTCCACTAGAAGCTCCATGACAGCAGGGACCTTGTCATTTTGTTCACAGATGTCCCTGTACACAGAACAGTGCCTGATACATAGCAGATGCCCACATTTGGTTAATGAATAGAAGATATTAGAGGTTAATAGTTGAGAAAAACCAGTTAATGAAAATGGAATTTCTCAGCTTGAAAAGAATGCTAGAATCAGAATGAAGGTCAAGAGGAATGGAGACAGAATATTACCCCCTGTAGAAAAATGGAATTAACTGATTTCAGAAAGAAGTTTGTGTATAAGCAGGAAACTCCACTGACTTCAGCCAGTGGTACCTCACCTACCCAGGGGAGACAGAGTGCTTTCAGAGACTCATCCCATTTCCTGAAAGGGGAAGAACACAGTGTAAAATAAGCAAGTCATCAGTGTGGTTTATGGAAACAGCCACATGGTTCGCCAATGATGAAGGCAGTTAATGATGAGGTTGGTGGGTGGGAGCCGCCAGCATCATGCCCATTTCACACTCCACTCACCTACCTCTAGACATTGAGCAAATGATCAACCGTTCTTAGTGTATCAGGTCATGTCTTACATTGTTATAAGTATCTTCAGACTGCATAATTTATGTAAATAAAGGAGATTTAGTTGTCTCGAGGTTCTGCAAACCATTCAGGAAGCATGGTGCCGGCATCTGCTCAGCCTCTGCGGAAGCCTCAGGAAGTTTTTACCCATGGCAGAAGGTGAAGTGGGAGCAGGAGTCTTGCATGCAGAGCAGGACCAAGTAAGAGGTGGGAGATGCCACATGCTTTGAAGCAGCCAGATCTCGTGAGAACTCTTTCATTCACCATTGTGAGGACAGCACCAAGATATGAGGGGTCCATTCTCATAACCCAGTCCACCTCCCACCACATTGGGGATTGCATTTCAACGTGAGATTGAAGAACAAACATCCAAACCATGTAACTTAGCTATTAGTGGGGAGATCAAGTATCTGCTTGACTAGCCAACTCATTCCACCTCTTGACAGCTGGTTAGAAAATCCTTATTTTGAGCCATGCTGGCCTTGCTGTTAATATACACAGACCCTAGTCCCGACATGGTGACTAACACCAACCCTTCTTATACTAGATGTTCTTTCAATATATTAAGAAGTCTCACAGCCACTAAGCCTTCAGGGGCTAAAATGGTCCTGGTGCGAGCTGTTCTCCCCAGAAAATACATTCCAGAACATTGAAACATGCTCGTGTCTGAAGCCAAATTGCTCATTCTTTATTAGATACTTAAGTGACTAGGAAAGTCAGTTGTTTGACCTGTGCCTTGTACACGATTCTCAATCTGGTGGCCACATGTGATTTAAGAGTGAGCATAGTCCCAGCAAATACTATCTTCCAACCTTGAGTATCACTTGAACAAATCTTAGTATCACATCTTCACTCATTCTTCAGGGCCTCATTTCATCATTCTTCAGGGCCTCATTTCATAAGTGAACATATTTGGTGCTATCATGGTGGCAGAATCCAGCTATAGGGGCCCAGCTTCCCTTCTCCCCGGGATGACATTGATTCTGTCTTTATCCATCCATCCCAGAGGTTAGTTAACTTCAGGGGTCACAGTGGGCACACTCAACCTGCAGCACAGCATCATAAGTACTGGACTCAGACCTCATGGGAAAATATGGATGTTATCAGCAAATTTTAATCTTCAGATACATAAGTCTTGTTAGTAAGTGGCCCTAGACATTTAGATTTCAAAGCACAAGTGCCGTGGGACTGAGTTATAGGCTTTATATTGTTGAGTAAGACTACCATCTAACTCAGCATTTTGGAAGTAATATCAAAAACAGAATATTTGTGTTTTATTACAACATTCATCCTATTTTGTGGAATGTGAAAGATCATTTTATGCTGGCAGAGGGTCATATATTATTGTTTGAGAACCATCTCTCTGCCTGGGAAACATCTCACATCACCCTTGTACACACTGACAATCTGAACATGCGAGGGCCAGAGACGGAAGCCAAAACAGAAGTCGGGCTGTGAGCATCGTAGGATGGGGTTTCCAAAAGGTTCCCCAATTAACTCCTAAGATGGGGGTCTAACTACAGTGTGTTAAGCATCATAAGAGGCCGTTAGTATCATTCGTTATGTAAGAACAAAACTAAAAAACACCACATTATCTCAAAGATTTGGATTTTTGAGGCATTTTCTAGTGTTTCTCTATTTCTTTCATTTTCAACAAAGAACACTGAATCTCATCTACACTCTTTAGAGACAGTGGCATGTGTTATGGTAAGTTTTATATATCCACTTGACTGGGGCATGGGTGCCCAGATATTTGCTCAAGTACTATTCTGAGTGTTTCTGTGAGGGCACTTTTGGATGAGATTGTTTCAGTCCGTAGGCTGAGTAAGGCAGAGTGTCCTCTGTGATGTAGATGGGCTTCTTTCAATCACATTTGAAGACCTGAGTAGGAAAAAGGTCAACCCTTTGCAAAGTGAAAAGATTCTTCCTGCCTGTGTTCAGACAGAGACATTGGCTTCTTTCCCTGTGGTTGAACAATTAGAACATTGGTTCTCCACAGTCTTGAGCCTACTGGCCTTCAGACCAGAACCACAGCATTGGCTCTCCTGGGTCTCCAGGTTTTGTCTCACCCTGCAGATCTTGAAACCTGGCCTCTGTAGTCATGTGAGCCAATTTCTTCTAAGTCTCCACATACACACACACCATTGGTTCCTTTTCTCTAGAGAGCCCTAATGCAGCATGTTTGCTGGTGGGCGGCATTTTCAGCCAGTGTCACAAATAGTCCACTTCCAACAAAAAGCCTGGGACATGACCAACTCTCAGCTCCTTGCTCAACCTTCACTATGTCACGCATGGAGGCGAGATCTTATAAAACCTTCGAAATGCATCCTCATTTGCAGATGTGAGAAACTCAGTACCACATCACTTAGGAGACCAGTACAAGGTTACAAAGTCCAGGGCTGCAGCTCCATCATGCCATTTCCCGGCACCATGTGATGAAGGTCTTTCAACCTAATTGGAAGACCTGGGAGTCAGTTCCTTCTCCACTGGTAACCGGCTGTGTTGCTTTGAGCAAGTTAAACAGCAAGCTCATTTCTTTCAATGCACGGGCAACGGCTTTGGTGCACCTCAGTAGAGAGACCATGATAGGCTTCCACCTTCCCTCCAACCATGGAACCCCCCACGGTTGTCTGGGACCATAGTCCTCATATCCCCACACTTGTAGGGACAGAACATGGAAACAGTAGGAGTTACAAAAGGAAGACCTTCTGTCTAAGAGAAGAGATTAACCAGAACTTGTGTCAAATTGAGCCACAATGGACCACTAAATACATCCCATGAACAAGCCCTCAAGTTCTGTTGCTACTGTTTAATTTTACAGCAGTACTGTAATGTTGCTGCGCAGTCAGTACTTTGAATTGAAGTTGAGTTTCAAGTTTCCTGGGGTGGCGAAGGTTCCTAATGGCCTCCTGTCTTCCTGCTGAGGCCCCGTCATCAACTCACATCCCAGGAAGAGCTGACCTGGTTTTATTACTAAAGGGGATACCTAGAGCCGACAGTGTCACTTTTACTCATTTACTGCTCAGATTAAAAGCCAGCATTAGAGAATTTCAGGCCAGGTTTTATGGCAAGAAATCTGCTCATCACAATCTTATAGGACATCTGCCATAACATGGGTTTTTTTTTTTTTTTTTTTTTTTTGATTGAGCAAGTTACATGCTGAGGCTTTACATGGTTATCTACTGACAGGTAGAGTGAGTACACCCATTGCCATTAGTCCTCAGAAACCAAAGGAGCTACTGAATCAAATAAGAACACCCAAAAGGCAAGGCTTGACTCTCCCTGGGCAATGCCATGGTAGCTATTTTCTTTATTATGCAGACAAAGTGGAATGTCCACCAGTGACTATTGTGTACTTTCGAATGCAGAAATTGACATGACAGCATATATTCAATAGAGGCATGGCTATCTTTAACAGAATTACCAGGTGAAAAATGGAAATTAATGGGGAGCAATTCAGTTAAGGGTATCAGGAAAGGCTTCTCTGCCTGGCTCTCCCACTTGGGCTCCAGGCTCCATGCTTCTAGGACTTAGCTACTCTCCCCACTGCACCTGCATGAAGCCCCTGCCTGTTGCTAGTTTCTATGATGATGGGGAGGCTCTAGGTTGTGAAGCCAGTCCAGGGCACAGCCATCTCTGCCCTGATATAGGATTTTGAATCAATAACCCAAGCCTCACCATGGCTTCCAGAGCTGGGGATATTCAGTTCAAGAGTCTTAGAGGACAGCCAAAGGACTTCACAGGAGAGAAGAGCTCTTATGTCTGAAGGGGCCTCTGGTAGGACCATCCTGTGGCCTTTTTCTGGATCTCATGGGTCAAAGGCTGTCATGCTTGCAGACCCCTTAAGGCAAAGGAGACTGAGGACAGGAGATCTAGTTAGGGATTGAAGGAGGCAGCCAGGGAGCTAGGTTTCCTGACAAAGTGGGACCTAGTGGCCCCAATCACCAATAGTCTAGCGGCATTTCTAGAACCCTTGAGAGCCTGGACTCACAGGATTCATGGACCGGTCCTCTCCTTTTCTGAGGAAGAGGTAAGTGTCTGTTTATATTAGGTCTTGATGTCAATGTTACAGAAATCCCTAGTATAACTAAGATTTGACCTTAGAGTTTGGAGGGGAAAATAAAGTAAAAATTAACCTGAAGAAAGAAAGGAGGCAGCTGGAACTTAGGGTATGTAAGATAACTAGAAAGCACATAATATGATGTTAATCATCATTTGTGAATACAGTTCATGTCCAGTTGAAAGTAGGTTGTTCAAGTTTTTTTTTTTTTTTGAGACAGTCTTGCTCTGTTGCCCAGGCTAGAGTACAGTGGCACAATTTCAGCTCACTGCAGCCTCAACTTCCTGGGATCAAGTGATTCTCCCACCTCTGCCTCCCAAAAAGCTGGGATTATAAGTGTGCGCTGCCACACCTGGCTAATTTTTTGTCTAGTTTTAGTACACATGGGGTTTCACCATGTTGGTCAGGCTGGTCTCAAGCTCCTGACCTCAAGGCTGATCTTTTTGTGTGTTTTTAGTAGACAGGGTTTCACCATGTTGCTCAGCCTGGTCTCAAACTCCTGTCCACCTGCCTCAGCCTCCCAAAGTGCTAGGACTACAGGTGTAAGCCACTGTGCCCGGCCTGAGTTTTGTTTGTTTTTAAAGGGCCCATGGATGGCACCCTCCACTGGCTCTTGTTGCCCAGTCTGTGTGTGTCCCCTCCCTCCCTGCTGTCTGCTCAGGGACTGACCTACCTGGTACCTGTCAACAGGCTCCGGTGCCCTCTGGTGTCTAGCTTAGGGGAGTCCCAGCAGGATATCAGAGAAAGGAACAGGAAAGATGTCTTGGTGTTTAAAACCTGATTTCCTCTCACGATGTTGCCTTGGGCTGGCCAAGTTTCTACAAAAACAGATTCTGATATAAGTACTTGGATATTATAGTTTCTCTCAGATAAGTCTAATGAAGCAGTGGTGAGGGGGAAAAAAGGGGAGTAAGAAGAGTCACAGTAAGGCAACATCATGGCAGTCACCACTGCCAGCAACAGAACCTCAGGTCCTTCAGATACCTGGGATCAGTAAGTGAATTAATAAGTCAGGAGTCTACCTGTTCTACTTCTCATTATCTGAGTGCTGTCCCTAGAAACATTAATGCCTGCACCTTTCTAGCCTGGAAGGCCCAGTGGTCTCTGGACACCGGACCTTGAGGCAAAACTGTGAAACCTGCAGGCCTGAAGCAGGAGGAGCTGTCCAGCACAGCTGTGGTTGGAGTCAGTCGTGCTGGGAGTTTGATTTGAGGTTCAAGTGTGCCTGCCCCAGCGAGGGCGCCGGGTAGCAAAAAACAAACTCCTTTTTTCCATAGTTTCTTCTGCAAACTTGTGACCTGGCCTGATGCAAGTGGGAGACAGACTGGGTAATTGAACATGTCATGAGTGGAGAGAGGAAGCTGAAAGAACTTGATGGAGAAAACAGACCCCAGGGGACTTAAAGGGCTTGACTGAGGGTCAGGAAGACTCCTCTACACCTGAAATGTAGAAAAAAACATGCCTGATGGTAAGGGATGGAAGAGATATGGCCAGAGAATCATACTGGGAAAGAAAAAGTACAAGCAGAATTTCAATTTTAAAAAATCTTAAAATTTTAAGTAGGTAAGTTATATTTATAGGGTACAAAGTGATGTCATGATTTACAAATACAGTCAGAATAATTAGATCAAGCTTATTAACATATCTCCTCAAATTCTGAGAACATTTGTAATTTAACAGTTTTGAAATGTACTCTATTCACCACATTGTACTATATGTCCCAAAGAAAAACTTAATTCTCTTGCTAATAGAGACTTTGTACCCTTTGACCATCATCTTCCCATTTCCTCCCATGCCCCCCAAAATATTTTAGATGACTCCAACCCACTTTGTCCCTGCATGATTCCTCAGCTGGCAGGAGTAACACTAAAAGCTGTTTTACCTCCCCACCCACAGCGATGTGTGAGTGATCAAAGTTCCTCTACATTGTTGCCAGCATTTTCTGTCGTCACTATTTTTTATTTTAGCCATTCTCATAGGCATATAGTGATCTCATTGTGGTTTCGTTTCCATAGGACTAAGGACTAATGGTCTTAGAAATTGTGTACTTGTCATCCATTTCATATCTTTCGCCTACTTTTATTCTAGCTTTGAAACATAATTGCCAAATTAAAACTGCTTATATTTAAAGGTGTACACATGTGATGTTTTGATACGTGTATACATTGTGAGATGATTAACTTAAGCTAACACACCCATCACTATACATGGTTACTTTTCCTGCCTTGATATATAAGATACACTCTTAGCAAATGCAACAACCTGATACATCCCCAGAGATTTATGCTTACTGAAAAAAGCCAATCTCAAAATGTTATATAAGTGGAATCATAAGATGTGTGAAATTTTTGCAATTAAAACAGAAATGTAGAACAGATGAGGGGTTGCCAGGGGTTGAGGGAGTAGGTGTAGGGCAGAAGTGGGTATGGCTGTAAAGGGTTAAGTGTGGGGTCTTGTGGTGACGAGAATGTTTTATATCTGGACTGAATCGGTCAATATCTGGGTTGTGGTATTGCACTCTAGTTTCACAAGTTACTACCATTTGGGGAAATGAGGTAAAGGGTACTTGTGAGCTCTTATTTCTTATACCTGCATATGAGTCTACAGTTAGCTTAATAGAGGTTTTAATTTTTTAGAAAAGGGAAAAAAGTGCTAGTTATGAAAAAGAAACCAAAAAAGGATCTTTGCTTAAAAATTGGCAGGGGGAGGGAGCAGGAGAAATAAAGTCCTCCGTCAAACTTTCAGAAAGCTCAGCTTAGGGAATTTCTGTCCACTTTCATGGAAGCAAGTTTTTTTTTTTTTTTAAGATCTAGTCAGATTTTGAACATTTCTAAAGCAGCAGCATATGAAGCTAACAGAGTTATATGTAAATGATTGACTTCCTAGGGTTTTTGTTGTGAGGGTTATCCATTTTAAGATAACAAAGCAGGTACAGAAGCACTAACTATGTGTCCAAGGTCTTAGTATGGCAGAGGTAAGATTCAAACTCAGACAATTAAAAATGTTATGTTCCTCCCTGCACTTTGAAAGGATCAGAAACATGGCAGGTAGGTATAGGGCAAACTGAAATGGAACATACCTGTGACCAGAACCCATACAGGGAGAATCAAGAGTTAGAGGGAGGTAAGCCTATAAGGTGGGAATTAAGTTACTGCTGTAGTGAACAGGGAGAAGGGGTGAAGTTGGTTTGAACCTGAATTTAAGCAGTAGAGCTAAATGAATGGAGATAAATTCAAGAGGTTTATAATTAGAATCATCCAGACTTAGTGATGAATGGGTTAGATTTCTGAAGGATGGGGTTAGTGAAGAGTCAAGTAGATTATTTCTGGCTTGATCATCTGGGTGCAGGGCACCATTGGAGAGAGAGAAAAGAATAAGGTTTTGGGAAGAAAGAACATGCAATTCATTTAGAGTAAACTGGGTTGGAAGGAACTGGAGACATTCAAATATGCAGATGCATACATGGGTCTGGAACTCAGTTCACATTTGGACTGGGGTTATACACATTGGAAAAGGGTGGGATAGATGTTATACCCAGGCAGATCCTGGCCTAGAATCCCATGTATCCTGGCGTAGAATCCCATGGAACATGACCATTTAAAAGGAACATGGTGGAAAGTCAGCAAAGGAGATAAAGGAGCAGCACCCAGAAAAGAAATCCAGGGAAAAGTACCCAAGGAAGAGTAGTAAATGCCTGGGGAGGAAGAATGAGAAATGCCAGGGTTAGATGCCAGCTGGAGAAGTCACGGGAAAACATGCAGAAATAGCATCTGGGGTTGAAGATGTCCTGGCCCTTGGTGGAGAAGCCCACCGTGATGTGGTATGAATTTGGACACTAAGTAACCCTTCAAAAGGTACTCCTTGAAGCCCTGGAGTACTGTGTGGCCTCATAACTTTGGAGAAAATAGAGCAGGAGAAGAACCACCTAGAGTCAAGGAGAACTGAAGAGTTCCAAGCCAGGATTTGTCAATAAAATTAACACAGCAGTCAAAAACAAAACAAAAAACAAAAGAAGTGAAAAAGAGACCAAGAAAGTTTATTCTCCAAAAATATCCAGAGATAACAAGATAAGAACAGCTTCTTGGAAGAGTTTTCTAGCATGCTTCAATAGTAACAAGAATCAATATATTTGATGTAACAAAAC
This sequence comes from Cacajao melanocephalus, assembly GCA_963573385.1. Lineage (NCBI taxonomy): Eukaryota > Metazoa > Chordata > Mammalia > Primates > Pitheciidae > Cacajao > Cacajao melanocephalus. The sequence goes on along the minus strand of CAUYLG010051517.1, from coordinate 24,190 downwards.
TCATATGGGCTCTATATTCTCATAGACAACTTCCAGGAGATCTGCTGTAGGCTGCACTCACCCCATGATAATTCCATTTATACCCTTGATCTAGGATCCATCCTCTTTCACCTCCAGATACCAAGGAACTCCATATGGGCCTTGTCTGCATTACTCAGCTTGGAACCAAGACACAGGGATTAACATTCTTTTCCTAGCCAGAGCCAAGAACCTTCCCCTGGTCTTGAACTAGATCACTCAGCAAGTAACCAAGATACCAATTGTTTCCTTTAATACTCTCCAGCAGAGCACTGAGAAAACAGGTCTTCAGCCCTTCTAGATTCTCCAGGTTTCTGGAGCACCACTGAGACTGGGCCCCAACCAGACGAGCACCATAGCAAGACTGAATGGCCAACTGGGCCACCACTGTGGCTCAGGACAGCTCCACTGCTGGAATGCTAGGAGTCAGACTTCCACAGCACCCTACCCTCTATTGCCCTACTGCCCTCCAGTTCAGTGCCTTAAGGGCTGGGAAAGAATCAGTGGCACTCCATATAGAAGATGCCCCTGTCTAACTTCCTACAGAGGAGCTCATAGTGTTCCATCTTCCTAGGATCTAATGAAGGCTAAGAGATACTCTTCCCATGCTCCAAACAGCATCCTTGTGAGGATCTGGATTCCCTCTCCCTGGGAGGGGAGTAACTGAGACTGAGGTTGGTCTGCAGTGGGCACATCTTACCCACTTATCCCTCAAGTGTCACTGGAGGCTGGGGACACGAGGGGGTGAAGGACACAGATGTGGAAGCAGTACATGTATGCTGTAGCTGGGAGCTGGTGTTTCTAGCACCTTCCAGATCATAGCTCCTGTTCTACTGGGGGCTCAAGGGAAGGTCAGGACACTGGGGACATTTTAATAGCTTTACATAATGTTTCTATTGATAGAGTAATTATGTATATGGAATAAATAATACTTACATTTTGTGATACAATAGTTATAGGCTATAATCTCAGACCCACTTAAAGGAAAACACGTTTACTTGATTTCAAGTAAATGACATGTCATTTCATCTTTTAAGTTACAAAGGCTACATTTGTTCCCCACACCCACATCTGTACAAAGGAACCCGTCAGAAACTGAAAGCAAGTGGGATGGGATTGAAGAAAAATTGCCAGTTCGCCTGTTTCTTTGTGACTTTCTCTTAAAACATCCATCATGGATGATTAGAGTCACCAAATCCAAGGCCATACAGGAAAAGACAACCAGGCTAAAGGATCAGACCACCAGACCAGATGTCCTCCCTACCTCTTGAGTACCTATGACATGTGTGAGGCAGGCAGAAAGAGAAGGTGCCGAGGCAGAGGGTCAAGTCGACGTGAACTCAGGGAATCTTAACTTCTTAAAGCCCAATTCTAAGGGAGAACCTTCCTTCCACACCAGGCTGCCCCACTCCACCTTCGGTCAGTGTCAGATTTGGGATATTTCAGAAGCAATCGCAGAGCTCTGCTCTTGGGTGGAGGGTGTTTGGTGCTCAGCGGGAGGATTACTTAAGGACTTTGCCCTTCTAGAGGGGCAGCTCTCAGATAAGCCACAGTACATCTTGATGACAGCAGTGCCTTCTCTCTCAAGGGAGCCTGGTTGCCTTTCAGAGTCATGGCACCAGCAGGTGACCTGCCTTCTTTAGAAATAAGACCCCTTGTGCCATTTGACTTGACTTGGGTGAGAATGTTGTCTAGAAGCAGTTAAAAGCTGTGGATTCTCTGTTGGTAGAGAGAATTCTCCGTTTTGGAAGCCAGCAAAGCCACTCCCTGGATTCTCACCTGGGGAAGTGGCACCCCTGGCTTTTATGCTTAGCACCATAGACATGCTACACACTGGCAGCCTTCTCCTCACGGCCTTTTTATTACCAACATCCAGGGCAATGATTGTTTGCTCTTCAATGGAACCTCTGGTCCAGACTTGGTTGGGATCAGAGAAGCTGCTTCTAGCCTTACAGGTGGTTGATTGCAAGACAAGCAATTTTCATAGCTGGGGACACCACTGGACCTCTTGCCTACCCTGCCTGAATCAGATGTTTCAATAGCACGAGGGACTGGGCAGAGCACGCCGAACCTGAACTGCAAGTCGGTGTCCACTGAGGACACCACACAGAGTGCCCGGACCTTCCTGGGGTAATGCATAGTGCTGTTTGTGATCTAAAATGGTTTCTTTTGGCCCGTGCTACAAAGACCTTCCATTGAGAGCTCCAAAAGCCTGTGGCCTTTCCATCTCCAGACATCAGTGGGCAATGGAAGAATAATTGCCCCTTTTTGCCTTTGAGGAACAAATCAAGGTTCTGCCATGGTGACATCCTGTCATTGGAGGATGCCTGAAGTCTGCCGAGGTCACAGACTCACTTTGATTTATTTTGGGAGAGGCTTCCAACTGAGGAGGAAGCCAGCTCTGCAGGTCTTTTGTGCTTCTGCCACAAGACATGGGAAAAAATCACTTCTTGTTCAAAAGCCACCATAAAATTCAGACATAGACTATGTGGTGGGATAGAGGTGGGGTTGTCACTTTCATGCTTGATTGACAACACAGAGGCCGTGGGAAGTGAGTGCTATAGCGTGGGTAAACCTTGACCACATGTGCTGAGGCAAAGAACCAAGACAAAGGCCACATGTGGTAAGATTCCATTTACGTGGACTATCCAGAATTGGCAGCTCCACAAGCACTGAAGTAGAGCAGTGCCCACCTAGAACTGGGGTGGGGGAGTAAAGTGTGCCAGTGGGTACAGGGTTCTGAAATCAGGTAGTGGTGATGGTTTAACCATCTCGTGACTGTACTAAAAACTTGAGATATACTTTAAATGGGCAAATTTTATGTTCACCCATTTAACATAAATGGTTGTGTTCTGTTAACCTGTTAGACATGTTAGCTAGCCTTCACCAGTCACCTGAGGGCTGGCACAGTGGACAGAGGCAATGGTGTTCATGACAGAGGAAGCATGCAGGCCCAACGGCATGGTCCACTCAACTCCTGTAGCTTCTGTGGCCTCTATGGCTGGCAGGGTGGACACAGTCTTGAGCCCTTGCCATTGCACCATGCCTCAAGGAGATGAGCTGGCTGCCTGGCATCACATATACTCAGGTGGATTCTTTCGAGGGACCAGCAATTCATTCTCATGTTAATGGATACACATTGTGGGCATGGATGTTCCTTTTCTATCATCAGAACATCCAAGCAGGAACCGCTTTTGTGGAAGGAGTTACTGAATGGCCTGATCCATAACATGAGCTAATATTGTATCTGACGAGTGGAGTCACTTTGTAGTGACGGATGTGCAAGACTCTGGGACTGGCTGGTGGTATCACATGCTGTACCATCTGGGTGCTGTTGGCCTCACAGCATCACAACAGCCTCCTGGAGGTGCAGCTAAGGCACCAGCTCAGAGCAATCCTTAGGCAAAGATCATACCATCCTCCTGGATGGAGAATAGGAATTGAAACAGATGTCTTTGTGGGGCTGCATCCCCCCAGAAGAGGGCTAATGGATCTGGAAGTCAACAGATGGAAACAGGAGAGGCCCCACTTGCCAAAACTTCCAATGACCCACTGAAGGACCACATGCTTCCTTGTTCTTGCAGCTCTTGGCTCTGCAGGGTGAGAGTCCCTCAAAGGCAGCACATGCTTTTCAGGGAACCTGGCAAGGGACCCATAGGACCTTGAACCTTGGCTGCTGCTTGGATCCCTTGGGGCTCAGAGTGTCTAGAACTACCAGGCAAGAAGAGAGGATGCCACCTTGGTAGGGGCATTGACCCTGACCGTTGAAATGAGATAGTCTTGCTGTGACACAAGGTGTTAAGAGTAGAGATCCTGTGCACTCAGGTGGCCCTCTGGGACACTTCTTCGTTCTTGTTTGGCTGTAACTGAATAAAGAAGTATAGCAACACCAGCCCTGAGAGAGAAAAGCCAGTAGGGCTCAGGGCCCTCAGGAACAAGGGTCTAGGTAAGTCACAGAGAGCAATACAGGTGTCAAAAGTGAGTTTGGAGGAATTAACTATACCCTGATTGCAGCTGTTGATTTTGAGCCACAAGAGGTGATCACCGTCCTCCTTTCTCCATTGTCCTTCCATAATTCTAAGTTTCCACCCTCACCATCCTCCTGAAGAAAGGCCCACCAGTGGCTGCAGAAACTGATGCTCTACACACATGGAAAGGTGGACCCATGTGGCACAAAGTGATGGGTTGTGGCAGCCACAGAAGTGTACACCTTGGATCACCCTTTAAGAAGGTATGTGTTCACCTGGAAGGTGAAATGTAACATGGAGTATGAGATCTGGGTTCCCAGATGCTGTCAGCCTCTAGCTCTAAATTCAGGATTTTTCTCAGCTTCCAAGTTGGGGATATATTCTTCCTGGGCAGGCCCTGCTGACAACCGAGCATGGTGGGTACTAGGGCTTAGCTGTCTCTGCCCAGTGCAGGGCTCTTGTAGGGCAACTTGTGCTCTGGAGTTCCCTGTCATTGGCTTTGTGTTCTGGGTCCAGCTAGGAGGGTGAAGTTGGGGAGGATGAGGAAGTAGGTGATGTAAGGAAAGGTAAGAAGCAATGTGATGCAGTCCCATTCTGGCTACTCTCTTGAGGGAGTGTAAGTTGACATCCACATTGCTCAACAGGTGCATTCACTGGGCCTAGAATGCTCACAGTGAGCAATTGCACTTTCGAGTCACTCATTGAAGAGAAATAAGAATGCCTCAGCCTGGACCTCAGCTTCCTCTCCTCACAGGTTAAAGGAGCTGCACCTGTGAAGAGCTGCACCCTGCACTCTAGCCCCTTCAGCATCTTCCTGGGAACCCAGATATCATACTCCATGTTATGTTTCAACTAGGTCTGAACACAGAAGGGCAACATGCAAAAGGCCAGCTTGTCTCCCAAAGACAGATGGTCAAAAAAATCCCAGAAGATGTTAAGGTTGTGACCAACATGCTCTGCAACCATAAATAAGACATCCTGTGAAGTCTCTTAAGTTGAACAAGTCCATGTCAGAAGCAAGCAACTGATCAGGAAGCCTTCCCTTCAAAAGAGTTGTCTTATCCCTGCTGATGTGCCTAGCACACCTGCAGCCATGGGTTTAGCACCAACACAGGCAACATTCCCTGGTGTGGATTCTGGACAGCTCATAGTGTGGTCATTAGGTGCCAAATGGAGACTAGCTTCAGGAGAGATGTCCAAGCCAGAGCTAGGAGGAGAAGAACATAGAATGGCAAGACGTGGACATGGGATAGAGAATCCCATTATCTGCTTGGAATAGGGGAGTATTCAGGCCAAGGCTCCAGCTTCATTCCTTCCGAGCACTATCTCATGCCAGCATCTCAGCAACAACTTCTACTGGCCCTTCTCTGCCTGAAGGCTTTTGACTCCAAGAATTCTCCTTTATTTCTTGTGCCTTCTGCAGTCCCCTCTGGTCTGTGTCCAGTGATGCTTGTTACGTGAGATTGTCCCAGGATATGGAGATATGGTGGTGTAAGTGTCAGGAAGAAGCCCCCCACCCCCGCCCTGGTGGCAGGGGAGTCAGTGAAGACCGGTTTCCATGAAGGGTCTTCTTTCCAAGAATCAGCGAGAACTTTCTCTCCATTGTAAGAGCTGCACATATGTTATGTCTGAGGTACTTGTCTTTTTCTATGGGCTCTGCTACTCTGAGTAGTGTTAGTGAAATACAGAAAAATGAAGCTAACCTAGAAGAAGCCTGACGTCATTGGGTAATACAAAAAAAGTCTCCAAGTAGATCACCTGAGAAACACATGCTTCCCTCCCTATCCTCCTTATAATGGCAACTCGAACTATACCTGATGAGAGCACTCCTTTCATCCTGGCGATACCTGTTCTTGCCTGATGGTCCCTGGATATAGGAGTCCAAAGTACCTGGGCTGTCGTCATAGCTTATACTTCAATGGGACTCTTACTGTCTCCCTTGGCAAGAATAAACCATCCCATTGGGATTGAGATCACCAATCCTGCAGATCCCAAAGTTAGAGAAGGTAAGCACAAAGTTTCCCATGAGTCACAGTGAATGACATCAAGTGGGGCTACACCTATTTCTCCCTATTGATTTCCAGACTTATGTGTGCTTTCTACTGGGATAGAAGGCCATAAAGAGTTCCCTAAGCTGAGCATGCATTCTACATCCTGGCCGACAGCACCCACCTGCAGCATTGCCTCCGAGCAAGCGCTTCAGTTGCATGTATGGCAGGCCGTGACTTTGCTTTGCCAGGACATTTCTGTGTGGTGCTGCAGACATACATGCCTTGATCTAGAATCCTGTGGACCTGTAGCGTTGTTTTTTTCCCCATGGAGGTTTGCCACAAACTTTATAATACACCCTTTTCCTGCAATTAACATCTCTACCAACTTAGGGTCTACTTTTATGATATAGTCTGGAGGCCAGGGCCAGCCTGGATTGCTGCAGAGCCCTTTCCTGCTTGCAAGTCTCACATAAAGCCAGCAGACTTGTGTGCCACCCAGAATCTGGGCTGCAACAATACATCTAGCTTTGGAGTAAGGCCTATTGGAAATCTAGAGACTGATCTAGCATTGCAATTCTTTGTGGTCATAGATGTAAGATGCCGCAATTTCTCTTTCTCTTTCAGCATGCCTAAGATTTGGAGATTGTTTGTTCCAGAAATTAGCCTCCTTGAACAACAAAAAAGAGGCCAAGGGCAGCAGCAGGTTCCTAGGATCCTTTCCTAGGAGCAGAAGAACATCACTCCCAGAGTTCTTGTGTTCCATCCAGCAGGTTCCTAGAATTCTTGTCAGAATTTCTCCCCACCCTCTGAGGTCTGTGTTTTTTATGCCAAGGTCTTCCCCCATGCTGGCTCCTCTTACTCATCTTGTACAATCAGCATGATGTTAAAGTAATGGACTAGTGCAACATTCTACGGGATGCTCAGACAGTACAGACTTGAACTATGACAGAGCAGGGACGCTTACAGAGTTCTGGAACAAAACAGTGCATATTGTTGAATGTTGTATGTGAATACAAGCAATTTCATTTTCCTCCACACTGAGCCTTTGAAGTAGCACATTTGCCAAATCAGCATGTGCATAGCACCAATCTATGCTGGCAACAATGTTATGTCTGGCACAGCAGCTAGGAGCATTTCTACTTTGTTGAGCTCAAGGTGGCCTACAGTCACCTTGCAGGCTCTTTCCAGTTTCTGTAGAGGTGAGACAGGTAGCAAAAATGGAGATGTGGGAGGGGTAGCCACCCCACCCTGAAGAGGAGTATGAATCTTTGCTGTCACCCCAGCATGCAATTTAGTTTTTGATTTGTTATCCTGTTGAGCAAGGGAGCAGTTTAAGCAGCTTCTACTTGACCTTGACTACAGTGACAGATCTTACTCTACAGGCCAAGGACCCAATGTGAGGGTCTCTCCGACTCAAAGATATCCTTGGTCATATATACAGGGACTGGAGAAGGGACCCCCAGTTGTGTCTGAAGATGCAACAGACCCAGTGGAAGCTGGATCTTATCCAAGTGACCACTTGGGAAGTGGCCTCCAAACGCTTCCATTTAACCAAAGGTCATGATGATTGTAGCGATTTTGGGCAATACCACATCTCTCATGTTTAAATAATCCTTGAAATAGCTGGGTTTTCCCTTTCCGCGGGGTATAGCCTCATAAATGGTCACATGTTCCTTTGGAAAAGAACAAGTAAAATCAGCATATAATTTTGGTGTTGCAGATTCTTTCTTTGGATGTCCATTACTTATTCAGTCAATGGGTTCTGGGTCTTAAAAGTTGTCTTAGGTCCGGGAATTGGGTAGGGAATCCGGACTATTGACTTTTGACTTCCTGTTCTTCCTTCTTGCTTTCTTTTGATTACATCCTTGGGGAAAAACACAACAGCCAAGTACTACTCCTTAGCATGACATTTTCTAATAAGTTGTCTGTTCTTCCCATGTCATGGCCCCTTGGCCACAGCAGTCACCTTGCCAGTCATGAGGTGTCTAGGTGCTGCTGCCTGACCTCTGTTGCTTAGGTGGGAGTGGGGTATGGAACAGTCCCCATTGCCAACAGTGTGACAAATTCCATGGACTCCTCTTCTACCACAAGCCCTGGTCTACATGGGAGCTGCCAGTGCACTTGTCAGTGATGCTGTTCCCCTCACCGGTGCATTGCCGGTGGTCTTCATGAAACATGTCGTCTGGGCCTTTGCATAATCTCCTACTTGTCTTCTGAACTCACATTGTGTACCTACCCTGGCACACCCACTATCCTGAGTGCCATTTTTCTGTTGTCTGCCACAGGGACTCTGGCACTTCAACTTTGCTCAGAATGGGATTCCCCAGGCTTCTAGGTGCCACCTGGCAGTGAGATCGCACCATCCCATGGTGTTACTGCCAGAGTGTTAGATTCTGTATCTTAAGAAAGTGCCTTCAAGTAGACTAACTCATCTTGTTAATTCCAGCCCCACTAATCCAGCATCTTTTTGTACTGCCCTGGCACCTGTGGCATACACTGGCCAATTTTTGCTGCAGCCAACTCTGGTTCCCTTGCCTCACCTGCTTCTGGGCCCACAGGGTTGTAATCTGACGACTGCATCAGAAGTGCAAGCTGCGTGATGAGAGCTCCCTGGCTTCAGTTGTGAATCCAGAGGAGACTGCTCTGTCCTGATTCACAGCTGAGACAGGTGAGAGAGTCAGGGTTATGTTCCAGGGAGGCCCATGGTGAATCTTCCAGGAGACACTGGCCTCTGAGCCCAGTTGCATATCAAAGCTAAATGATTCCCAGAGAGAATTAAAGACCCAGGGGTCTGCTCTATCAGGGAAGAGGCCGTCTCTTGGGAGGAGCACTCGATGTAGCCAGTGGGGAGCTTCAGGGTTTCTCTGGACTCAGGAGGGACTTGGCCTTTGTAGCCACAGGGAGAGCTGGTCAGTTGACGTAGAAGGTGGACAGAGAGGAGGGTTCAGGAGCCTCAGACCTTGGAACCCCTGAGTCAGGCTGGCCCTTCCCACTGGCTCCTCCTTCCCACCTGGTCCAGGGGCTTAACAGGTTCATCTCTTCCTGCAATTGAGCTTTGGGTTTAGTCTAATCGTGGCTGTGTGGGTGGTAGGAGTGGGCCTTGACTCTGCCTAGAAGCCCATTTCCTGTTCTGGGGTTAACATCCAACCACTCAGTCTCCAGCACAGGCTACAGAACCAGAGACCCTTCTTCTTGTGTTTCCCAGCCCCAGCCCTTACCAGGAATATGGAATTATGCAGCGGGCATTTCAGAAGCCCTAATAGAACCATTTCATTAGGACTGAACATGAACTTGGAGATAGGCTGTCTTTGACCTGCCTCTTCCTTTCACTGGCTCTGTGGCTCTCAAGCCCTCTGGAGTCCCCATGGATGTCTCTCCCTGCCAGCGGTTGGGGGACAAGCACCCAGAGCCTGGAGGATGGGGATGGGGACTGGGACGGTGGTGGGTGAAGGGTGGGAAGGGTGAGGCATGAGGAAAAGGAAGACGTTAAGAGGAACAAAGTTTTGTTAGGCAGGAGGGACAACTCAATTTGTGTATTTCAAAATTGTTCATAGATTTAACCTTTTTGTTGCAAAAATGATGAGTTAGTGAGGCGATAGATATATTGGTTCGCTTGACTCTTTCTGCAATGTATACATAGATCAAAATGTCACATTGTTCTCCATAAATGTACGATGAGAAAGCAGGTCCCAGAGGTCCAACTGCACCTCTCACACAACTCACTTCTGCATGTGGCCTAGTTTCCTCAACACTACCAAAAACAGAGGAAAAATTCCCGCAGGCAGAGAGGCCCCGTTAAGATCTAGAAGCTTGGGTATAAGTGTCTGGTGGCAGTGGCCACAGCAGCAGAGAGGTCCTTAGGCAACTGGAGCCCTCTGCCCCAGGTCTGTTCCCGCTGCCCTGCCTTGGCACAGTCCTGGCCACACCTGCTGGCCCCTGGCTTCCACCTCCAGGCCACTTGCTGTTTTCTTGGCAGCTTAGAATTTCCTTTGTCATGATATGTACTGATTTCCACTGGAATGTATACAGCTCTATTTGCTTTGTACCAAGATTTTCCTTTTGCTACAAGTTAGCATGGTTATATTTGCTTATTTACAGAAGAGTGATGTTACACCAATGTAAAGCTACAGGAACTTCCCATATTCCAGCTTTAATGTACCCGTTTTTATGATAGCCCACCACAATAGTTTAAACTTCAGTTCACCGAGTATTGTGATAAGTTAGAGCTTTCTGAGCAAAAAGCACCGATAAACTTAATCTCATACCAAGACGAGATTACACCTGGCTCCAGACCTTCCCCAAGAAATGAATCTGACAGACTGATTTTTAGCTTGATTCCTGTTTCTTAATTTACTTAAGTTTCCACATGAGTAAAGTGGAGTTTGAGAGTAACCACCTCGGAGGTCTTTTGTGAGGATTAGAAGACAATGTTTGTGGAGTACTTACTAATTACATGGCTTCCATTTTCATTTTACTGTTACCCATGATGTCTATGGTGATTGATAATGATTATAATCGATCCCTATGCAAACCGCAAATCCTTATTGCAGCAATGCAGTAGTGATTTATGGCTTAATACAATCGACTGGAAGAGAGGAGCTATGGAATTCCTTGCAACATTGTGCTTTTTCCTCCAAGTGAATACATGCTGAAGTGCTAAGCTGTTAGCTTTGACTTCCAGACATTTTTCTTTGGTTGCAATTTGTTTCCTCCTTCAACGTTAAAGAGACAAAACAGAAAAGTTGCAATAATTTTATAGTCATCTACTGTTTAATTCCCACAGTTCACATTTTGTAATGTTTGCTTCATTGTGTTTATCAAAACGTTTCATTTTTGATACATTTCAAAATGAGTTGCAGGCATCAGCTCTTGCCCCTAAATACTTGTTATTAAATACTTATGCTAAAGTTCAACATTTGTTACTTTTAAGAAATCACATGAAGTGCGCAGACCTGCAGTGTGCCATTCAATGGGTTTTGGTAAATGTATATACCAGTAACCCAACCCCTACCATGACACAAAATTAGCTCTATTCCAGAAGTTTCCCGAAGATCTTTTCCCATAAACCCCCCTTTTCATTTCCTTCGAGACAACCACTAATTTGGACTTCCCACCTCCCCATCCTGTTCTCTACTAGAGATTAGCTTTATATGTTGTAGAACTTCATGTTAATTATATAATATATTCATTTTGTATAAAATGCTTCCTACAGCTTTTGCTGTCCGTTTATAAACCTAGAGATTTCATAGAAAATTCCAGACTTTTTTTTTAAGGGAATGATCTGACAACACTGGGCCTGAATTCACATGCAGTAAAAATAACTTTGAACTGAGAAGCAATTTTTTTTTTTTTTCCAGAAGGTCCTGACCTGCTCAGTTCACTACAGGCTGCCCAGGTGCTCTGCCCTGATCTAAACCCCATGCCTGGCCTCAGAGATATTCAAGTTTGTAATCTCTGCATTGAGGAAAGGAAGATAAACAGCCTGGGGTGTCTCTCAGGTTACAGGTTTGTATAAGCCAGTTCAAAGGTGTGCACCAAGATGGAGGTGACAGGATGGGGGTCTTGATAGGGTACCCACATCTATTATTCAGCATGTTGTAGGATGTAATTCTCAGCATCTACCTCAACTAAGATTTTAGGATTTAAAGAGTTGACCAGGCTCTCAAGATTAAGACTGGTTAAGCAACTTACATAGAAATTAACTTGTCACTTGGGTGGATAATTTATGAACTTCAAACAGGACATATACATTTTTCAGAAACACACACACACACGCATCTATTTTTTCACCCCAGCAAAGATAGCCCTTTTTCAACATACCAAGATACTTGGCAGATGCCTTTATGCCTTGTTTACTACATTCTTGATGTGAACTGTGGTCACCAGTCCTTTCATTATACCAAAGATGATGTTGACCAAGATCCCTAAGCAGATAGAGGATCAGCTGTGACCAACCTAGGGGTGTTAGAAGAAGGGGTAAGGATGACCTGTTCTGCTCATTGTCTAACGGTGCCTCAGCCTTCTCAACTGCACTGATACGACCAGACTCCAAAATGTATTCTATAATAGCTTCATTTCCAGCTGATGCAAGCAGGACCTCATTGTTGAGGAGGAAAATGAGCTGCTAAAAACCAAGCTTCCTTTTCCCAGCCTCAGTGGTACTATTGAGCTTGCTATGACTGGAATCATCCTGAAACACGTTGGTCACATAGATCATTGAGAGTCATTGATTAGAAAATGTTCTTTTCCACTGAGGTAAGTGATCAGCACCCTATTTGGCCAAATCTGTTTAGACATTTGTCATGTGTTCAAGGCATGATGAGGCTGACATAAGGCAAGAAGTGCAGCTAATGAGAGTCTTGGGGCAGTTTTCGCACTGGGCAGGCAACGGATGTACTACTGGACGTTGATACCTGGAATTTTAACAATCTCAATGGGAGGAACAATTGGGAAACATTGGGAAGAGAAGAGCTCAAGAAAAGGCTCTCTTCCTGGGTAAGTTCCTAATTTTAATTCTCAGCTTCTCGCAGTTGCCTCCGTGTATACCTTCCTGTATCTCACTGCACTTGATCTTAAAGCTGAGAAGCAATCCCTTCTTGTACCTCTAAACATCTTTCTCCCAGTTCTATTGTTTTAAATACATGCATAACAAGGAGGAGGAGAGAAAGTATAGGTTATTTAATGCTTCCATATTCCTACTATTACAGGCAACAGAAAGGAACTGCTTTTGAGAACAAAACATCCTAAAACTCAGAAAAGGCATTTCCTTTGTTAAGGCCAATATTATCCTTGCAGAAAATGCAGATTGTATGGATTGTAAGTTTCATATTCTTGATATTTAGTACTAATAAGCACTACTGCAATTTAGCACATAATTTAATTCCATTTAAAAGCCCTTTGATTTTTTCATGCCATGAAGTAGTTTGCCTAGCCATAGCCAATCCTCTCACGTTTGTTAAGGCGATGTAGGGGGCTCTGTGTAGAAAGAACTAGGCAGCAGGGTTAGGAAGAACCCTCTATACCATCAACAAATCCACATGTGAGTATTCAGTTCTTGGAGAATTTCCAAAGTAATGATTTAAAAGAAAAGCTTATTAATGGATATCCAGGTAAGCTCATTTTGAGACTTCTTTTGCTATTTCATCAAAAAAGTTCTTTCATCTAGCTCTCCAGGTAACAGTAGAGGCAGCATTCATCCTTAGGACAGTCAACTGTTATGAAGAGAAGAGAGAACTGCATCCGAGCACATCACTTGAGAGGTTTGTTACAGTCATGAGCTACAAAGGTCAAAATTTTCAGGGAACAAAGCATCTCCGTGAGGACAATAGACATGGCAGAGCTAGTCATGCACCTCGAACCATGGCTCCAGACGGCATTTCAATAAAATCTCTGATCAGAACCTGTACATGTGGAACTATTCCAGGACGTGAAAATATGGACACCTTTTGGCTGGTAGCATGACACTCAGAATGGGAGAAATATAGGTCTAGGTGCTTCACGTTTCCTTGGATGTAACTCTTAGCTTAATCCTCTAGCAGGACAGTGGGGACATTTAGTTTTATAATCTTATTAGGTTGTTCTTATTATCAGATAAAAACATATAGCCAACTAAATCAGTTTTTATTTAAGTCTTCTATAAGTGGGCTTATCCACTAGCTGCTTTATTTAGCTGGAATGTTAATAGGGATCATCGAGAGTTTTATGAACCTTAGTAACTTACTGCAGCTCCAAAGCAAGCAAAACCCGTCCCAGCTCCTGTGTAATGCCATGTGGCCTGCTAATCTTGGATGGCTAATACCCACATTCTCATGTGCTTTAAGCACTCACGCAAGCCTGAGGAGTGAATTACTGATGAACAACCTAAGTTCTAGATGTCTTCTTCAGACTGGTTTTGTTCTCAGCAATGGCTCCCCCAAATATACATCAGGGATCACCCTGTCTCAACTTTTCCATGTTATTACCGAGAGCCAGAAACATTTCAGCTTGAATAAAAGACAGGATCCTGACCCAAGGAAACTGAGGTGATGTGTTATTTTAAGCCAAAACAGACAAGAGAATCAGGTATGAACACTGAAAAAACATCAGAATTATCAGAAAGACGTTTAAGAGACTCCAACGAGCAGTTCAGCATTCTTCAAACAAGTGAAATAGAGAGCCTCGAAGAGAAAACAAGTTTTAGAACCGAAACATACAACATACAGGTAAAAACTCACTGATGGACTCAGTAGCAGAATAGAAGTAACAAGTATCCCGAACTTGGAGACAGGGCAATAGAAATGATAAAGTCTGAACAGAGAGAAAGAACTTAATTAGGTCTGTGGAACCAGAGCCCACCTTAAAATGATTGATGTGCTCCTACTTTAGTAGGACATAAGGGGTTGGGTCAGCCTTGAGTTATCTAGATTCTGGTCTTATTAACAAAATCAGGCCTTCTAAAAATATTTATGAAGCAGGTGAGCTAGATAACTTCCTTCAGGACACTGAGACCATCTCTCAGGAAAAGTCTGGTCAGGCTAGGGAGAAAGATCTCATTGGGCATAACATCTGCACAGAACTCTGGCATCCCATGTCAGTTTTAGTCAAAGCCCTAAGTAGATGGACTCCTTCCTAGCCCCCTACAGTCCCCCCTCTACTCTCAGAGGACCATGGAGCAGTGCCAGGCAGAATAGCCACCTCCTCAGGTGCTCTGAGGGAGGCAGAGGTGGCCAGAAGGCAACCTGATCACGTATCTCCAGGAAGGCACTTGTTCCAAGCAGCTCCTGCTCATGGGGCCAATTTCCCTGGGTAGTGAGAATATCTGTTAACCCACAGCTGAGCATGCCAGAAACACACTATTGCTGGGCACAGGTTGCCTTCTTTGCTCAGAGCTCTGCTTTGTCCATGTTGAATAGCCAGGAGAACATCCTGATTCTACAGGTCAGAAAGCCAAGAAGCTGGCCATATTTCAAACACATGTAATGAAGATTCTTCAAGGAGACGCATCCCCCGAGTCACTGCTGTAGTGACCTGGAACTCATCAGGATAGTCTCAAGAGGTGTGAGTTGCTTCATCTGCAGTCTTTAACTTTAGCAACAATGCCTAGTAGGCCTCTTGATATAGCACATTTGGGGCTGTTGCTCAGATGCACTACCCAGGTCATTCTTAAGGCTTCTGTGGAGTTGGATGCAGCAAGAGAAGGTGTTGCTTCACGTCCAGACCAAGACACAAGCTGCCACGCCTTACTGGCCTTTCTCTCAATGGATATAGTAGTATGAGTTCCTGTGGCAGAGTTCCTACCTGATACCACTGGAAAGCCCAAACAGAATGACAGGTTTTAGGAAAAAAAAGCTATTATGCCGACTTCTGCTAGCGATTATTTTACATTTGAAAACCAACTCCGGCTTGTTCCTGGGTCCTGGTAACACCGTATACCTAGAAGATGGTTCACTAAACACTTGAGAATTCCCAGTGGCTGAACTTTGTCCCATGAACTGGGTCCCATGTACTGGATCAAAATTGCACTTATAGAATGCCAGTATAGTGCAGAAATATCATTTAAAAGACTGCTGGCTCAGATCTGAAGGCTCAAGGACATTTCACCAGCAGGAAGTTCATATGTCCATGGCGCCCGTTCCTAGCACTGATCTCATCTGCTTCAACTCATCCGTGGCTCTATGGTGGGAAGGGGTAGCCTGAAAAACAGTTTTAAGTTTAGCATTTTTTTTTTTAAAAGCAGTCCAGAAAGCCAGTAACTTTGATCCCACCAAGTTTAAGGAATGACCAAGCCAAACTTCTTGTATTTTCTGATGGGAGGTCACACTCTTAGTGTCTTTTCCCTTCTCACTAAGTTGAGGCCAAGGTAACCAAGATGGGTGGATTTATAGCTTTAACCTTGTGGCCAAACTTTTTTTTTTTTTTTTTTGTAGTTTTAAGCAGCAGGGAGTTTAATAGGCCAGAAAGAAGGAGGAGTAAAAAAAGCAGCAGCTCCCCTGCATTGAGATGGGTGGGTTGGGGCAGGGGAGGGTGCGCTCCAAAGCCAAGAGATAGCACTCCAACCTGCCATAGATACCAGCTGGGTATATACGCAGAGGCTGAAGGAGAGGATGTCTCATTTACATAGGGCTCAGGGCATTGGTTTGACTAGGCATGTCATTCACGTAGCCCATGAAAAAGCCAGACCTCCTACCCTAGCTTTTACACTTGATCCTAGTGCAGTCCACCCTGGCTTTTAATATGCAAATGCAGGGCACCCTGATGTTCTCCACATGTGGGGATATGGGGGGGTTGGCCATGTTGCCAGGAGCATGTAGGGAAAGGCCAGAGGTAACTTTTGTAGCTGCAATCATGTACCAATAGAAGGCACCAAATGTCACGGGCTCCTAAGTATCTGCATGCAGTGAGCCTTGGGCTTAAGTATCCAGACCGAAATTTTACTTGGAATTCCAAGCTGGGATCTCACAGCCTTTTCGTTCTAAGTGATCTCAAAATAAAGAAGCTGGAAGCAAGCTATGGCTTTCCTCTCTAGACCACAGTTTGGAATTTGGGGATGGCAACTTTACGGTATGAAGCTACCCAGCCCTAAAGACAACAGAAGATTCCAACTCCATAATTTTAACCAGGGCCTTCTTGTCAGTGAGGCTGTCTTCTGACCCCATTGTCTCCTCCATAATACTGTAACTTGGGTTAAACTGCCTAAACTGCTTTGCCAGGCATGCAGAAATAGGATACCCCTTCTGAAAATACTGCCTTCAAATATTGTCTCCAAAGCTTAAAGTGTTTGTCCTTCCCTGCCACCTATAGCATGAAAAAATTATCAATAGCCATAATACAACTCAATATAAGTAAAGCTTCCTGGCTTTATCGAGGCAGAGGGGATCAGACAGGAAATTGATGGCACCCTGAACTCAAGGAGAAAAGATGCAGAGTGAAAGGAGAACATTAGAACCACAAGGGAATGCAACCCTGGGGGGCTTTGTCACCCAGAGCAGGGGCAAACTACTTTAGTGTCATGAGGACTTCCTAGAGCACTTGCTAAAACAGATTGCTGGGTCCCCCCACCCCCGGGGCTTCTGCTCCGGCAGGTTGGGCTCCATTCGTGAAAATTCACATTTCCGAGTTCCCAGATAAGTGGTCATCTAGGAATTCCTTGAGAATAACTATCAGGTCAGAGAATCAAGGAACGTGAGCTGTTACCAAAACTGAAGCATTAGAGGCCAGGCAAAGTGACAGAACCGCCTTGGCATTGCAGCCACCTTCAGTCAAGGGACACAGGCCGCTCAAGATGACCTTTGAGGGAGGGGCAAAATCACACTACTGATGTCACTGTGTCCTTCCTGCCAGTCTCATGTGGAGCATCTCATTGTGGAAACCCGAGAGGCCAGAGACTATGGGAAGGTTTTGATGATGTCAGGCTCCAGGGACTACAGATGCATGTATGGAGGTGTGATGGAGAGATCTGGGAGCCAGAAAGAAGATACCTGCCCCCAAGGAGATTGGTCTTAGCAGGACTTTCCAGCTGCTAGTTTTAAGTCTTATTGCTTCTTTAATTGGTGAAAAATTTGCAGTTTCAAAACAGCTCAACCATCCCAAGAATAGTTAGGAAAAGGTTCAATGCTGCTTTCTAATACGTTAGAGGTGGCCATATTTATTTTAATAGTCTTGCATCTTCACACTTGATCTCTCATAGGAGAGTAGATATTAAATTATCAGATAAAGATATCATAGTTCTCAGTCTAGAAAGACTAGCAAGAGTTTGGAGAATCTCTCGTTTCCTGTCATTTAAGCTACTGAAGTGACAAGAAGCCTGGAGGCACCAGGTGAAGCCAGTTTGAGCCAGGTAGACAGGTGCCAGATAGACAGGGTTGAAATCTAAGTCCCTCTTTTCTCCTCCCCATTGGTCTGTGTGGCTCTTAGTGGTGGAAGTGGCTCAGGAAATAGAGCTAGAGCTGAGTCTGGGCTTTGGATACTTATTGTCAAGGTCCCATCCAGTGGCTGCCCTTCTTACAAGGGGGGATTAAGTAGGAGAGTCCTCGTACCTGATGTATCCCATGGCAGGCTTGAGCGACTCTAGGGTGTTTCTCCCCTGCCTGCTTTAGGGGTTCTAGCAGCTGAGGCCCTCCAGCTACTATAGGACCCACAGTCCAGTCTGCTGTTATGTAGAACAGAGATGCCTCTGTGGTGTGAAGCACCATTGAAATGCCTACACTCCCAGACACCCAGCTCCATTGCTTGGTTAGCCACTAGAAGCATGGGCCCTGCTGTGGAAGCTTGGACTACTCCATCAGCTCTACCATGAACAATTTTATGGTGGAATCTTGAAAGTCCTTAAGGCCATGCTGTGTTCTTTACATCCCAGCCTTTGATAGCAAGACAGGAGTCTCCCACCCCAACCCCCGGCAGGTCTTAGCAGGTCACGTTGGCTAGACAGGCCCCATTCCTCATCTAGGAGGCCTAAGCCCAGCTCCCCCTTCCACTCTCATTGGGGCTTTTGTCAGGCTAAGGACAGGTTACCAAAACTGGAGCATTGGAGGACAGGCAAAGTAACAGAGCCACCTTGGCATAACAGTCACCTTCAATTGAGGGACACAGGGCCTTTGGGGGAGGGGGCATAGCTATAAAGCCTTTGCTTACACCTGCACCTGCTTAGGTAACAATTGACAGGGTGGCAAGAAAAGGCATCTCCTGCTCTTAGGAGTGTCTGTTAGTTGCTAAACTGAAGTTCAAGATACACCACCTGATCCGACATCCTAGCCCTCAACTCAGTATCTCCAAATGAGCCTTGATATATGACCACATTAACTTCCTGACACTCGAAACCTTTGGAATATTTGTGCAGATTCATCTAAGTCATTTTAAATCTCACGTAGATTTATAGAATTGGCTACAAGAAACTGCAAGGTAACCCCTCATATACTGCCTCTAAGTATGCTATTTTCTTGAGCCTGAGGCTCTAAAACTCAGTTTCCTGGTTTCAAACTTCTCCTGCCTATTCAATGATCTAGAATGACTTGAACTCTTATCACTTGGGTAGCAAGACCTCTCTGGTGTATCTGTGCACAGGCATCAGGACTAAGCCAACATGAACCCGGCAGGAATGAAAACTTGAGTTACTGCTGCGCTTGTAGTTCTTCGAGCATATTATGCTGGGAAGAGCTCACTAGAGAGGCCTCACCGCTGTCCAAACTGAAGTGAGGAGCTTCTCAAAGATGCCTTCCTGTCAATCGGATACACGTTTGTCCTTCACGTGTTGGAGTGTAGGCAGCTTTAGATCCATCTCGGGGCACAGCTGGAGTCCTGCTTCACTCTAAAACCAGGATTAGCTTTAAATTCAGCTAAAATGCTATGTGTTCTCTGGTTTGATGTCAGCCTGCCCAGTGTTGATGCTCTAAGCCCCTGGTCCTGAGGTCAGCCTGGCTATAACCCTGGAGGGGGTGATCTTTGTTCTTGTTAAGGGGCTCCCCTCTTACTTCTGACCCTGAGCTTTTCTGCCTCCATATTTCTAAGTTGCTGATATGGGAAGTCCCACCTGTCTCCCAGGTGGCCTGTTTCCCTTTCCTCCTGCCAGGGCTACAGATGCAGTCTCCGACCATGAGCCAGGAGGGCCACTGTTATTAACCCCATCAGCTCAGCCTCCGACTCCTACCCAACCCACCTCTCACCATGAAAACCCAGTTCCTGTTTTTTTTTTTTTTTCTATATGGAGTCTCGCTCTATCACCAGACTGGAGTGCAGCGGTGCTATCCTGGCTCACTGCAACTTCCGTTTTCTGGTTCAAGTGATTCCCCTGCCTCAGCATCCCGAGTATCTGGGACTACAGGTGTGCACCACCATGCCTGGCTAATTTTTGTATTTTCAGTAGAGATGGGGTTTTACCATGTTGGCCAGGATGGTCTCAATCTCTTGACCTCATGATCTGCCCGCCTCAGCCTCCCAAAGTGCTGGGATTACAAGCCCGGCCTCCTACGTCACTTTCTTTTTCCCGTTCCCTAAAGAACATGTCTGAGTTTTGGTATGCTGTACTTATTCAGAGTGCCTTTACTCCCCAAACTCAGATCAAACATCCGAGAAACTCCAAGGCCTTTGTCATGCTGTTAGACCCTTAAAGACAGCTTAGAGCAGAGAGGCACAATCCCTTTGTTCTTGCCAAGGGCACTATAGGAAGATAGGACCTCTCCAAGTAGGAAGCTAGAATCGAAGGGACAAAGTTAGTAGAAGAGTCTCCTTGGCACTGGAAGAGAGGGTGGTAGCCCAAGGGCCAGGTAGGATATGATAGGCCCAGAGGGCGATTTCCCCCATCGGACTTGTGAACAGGAGATGGCCCCAAGCTCAGCTCCCTGTATTTTCTGAGTTTTGTTATACTTGATTCTGGCATAAAAACTTGATCAATGTTTGGGTCCAGAATTTGTTCCCAACTGGAAATTAGTCTCATATTAATTTATCTTAGATATGAATTTCTGCTTTTTGGACTACAGTGTTGGTAGTTCAAGCCTTCGCTACCCAAGGATAAAAAGGAAAGAAAGGAGAAACTGTCTCCAAGGCATGGACCAACTCAGGTTACAGGTTCTGGTATAAAAGTCATCTTTTCTGGAAGAGATACAGAGTCCTAGATTCACATTAACAGTAGCTATTACCCACCCGTAAGTTGGGAAATCAGAAAGTTCAAGTCAAGATAATAAAAGCTAAAAGCATCAGGTAAGGAGAGTCAGAGGCCACAAAGGTAGCAAGCAGTGAACATCAGAAAACGATTTTCAAAATAGAGAATCAAAAGGGAAAAGGCTAAAATGCCAGATCTTGATTGTTGTCTGAGCTGTCATTCCTTAATAAGACACACTCCTTTGAGATGGTTTGGAACATTTCACGGGATTCTTTGAGGATATTGGCAACTCTGCCAAAGACCAGAGTCCCAAACTTTTGGCAGCTCCTTGTTGGTGTGGTGAAATCACTACCTGGCTGCTCCTTGAGGGCACTGCATCTGCTCATGAGGGTTACAGAGAAGACTGTTCTTCCTGTATTTCCAACATTACAGGGAATAGAGCAGGAGAATGTCTTCCTAACTTCTACAGAACATTCCTCGGTCCATTTCCACAGCACTTTCCAAGTCCAAGCCATGGAGTTTTCTATTCTCTTTGCCAACTGTTTACAGGCACGCCCTGACCACCTGATGGCTCTCTTTCCTTGGCTCTGTTACTACCTTGCTGTCCCCCCAACTCCACAGTACCACCTGTCATGCTCAAGTCATCTTCATGTGTGCTGAAGGAACCAATGAGGACACCTCATTGTTCTGATCTCATCACTTTCACAGACTTTCTCCATCAAGAAAGTTGATTCCCATGGTTACCTGTAGATGCTGTCTTGGTCTTTAGAGGAACTCTCTTCATATTGTAACTATTATTCTACAATGGCATTTTGTCATTCTCTACCACTTATTCTTTTGTCCTTGTGAGGACTGTTGTAGTAGTGGAGGCTGATTCAGCTATGAATCCCACCCTCTTTTACAGCTAGTAATCATGTATCAGCCGGCTTCCCTCCCTTACCCAGTTCAGCATTGATAGCTCATCCTCCCATCAGCATATTGTTGCAGACTTTCACCTCCTTTCTCCATCTCCCCCTTAGTTTAACATGAAAACATCCATTCCTTGCTATTGTCAGGATAGAATATTAGAGAGTTTGAAATAACAAACATTTGTTTGAAATGACAAAAAAAACTAGTAGCAGTTTTCTTTCAACAGCTTTGCTTTATGTATATCAGACTTACCACACCCGAGTTTTGCCTTTCCTGCAAAACTTTCCCCATGCAGCCATCTTACCTCAAGTATCCAGAAGTTGTCAATTCTTCCTGCAACATGGGCTCCTATCTGACCGATTCATGCCTCCACGCCTACACACCTAGAAGAAGCTGCCACTGTACATCTGGGCTCCTACATGTTTCTAACTGGTCTCTTTTCCTCTGCAAATCACATGATCCACAGAGCCAGTGAGATCCTTAAAACATAAGGCTGGCTATTCAAAGCTCATGAATCCATTCCCATTTCATCTAAAGCAAAAGCCGACCCCTTTATAAAGGCCGACAAGGCCTTGCCTTTGTATCTCTTGGCTATATACATGTGTGCATGGTCACATACCTCCATGACATTTCAGCCAACCATGGGCTGCTTATACAGCAGTAGTCAGGACAATAGGCCATTCCATATAACTAGGTGTACAGTGGGTTAGGCCATCTAGGTCTCTAAGTGCGGTATGAAGTTCATACAGTGACAGAAAATTATTACCTAACAACAATTTTCAGTGTCCCCATCGTTAAGCAATTCATAACTGCAGGTGTGTTCTATCCTGGTCACTAGGGCGTAATTTACTGTCTGGTAAGGGCATGCTTGCTCCTTAGCAGCACTTCATGCTGTAGGTATTCAATATTTTTGTGTCCATTTGCAATAGGTCACATTGTCACTCAAGAGTATGCACTGTAAGATTCTATTGAGTTCATTTCAGTGAATAACCTCTGTTCAGATGAGGGGAAAATGCAAGGATGAAAGTAGGTACATTGAAGACACTGGTGGCTTCCACTTGCTAGTTTACTGAACAGCATGCCTTCATAGCTTGACATCAAATCTAGAGAGTAACCACCCCTGTGTGACTGTGGGGACAGCGAGCTGGTTGAGAAACTGGCTTTGTGTGGGCAAGCAGAGCCATAGACGCCTACTGGAATCAGCAGGAGCCCAAGGCCCTGCTACCCAGTGACAAGCCTGGGGAAGATTCAACCTCCTTGTCAGGATTCCTAGAGTTCCAGTGCTGTCACCAAGGATAGAAGTTGAGATCACTTAGCTCAGAGGCTGGCTGCCCAGCTTAGAAACAGCCTTCCAGTGTGTGGCATCTTCTGTGAGTCACCCACTATCCAGGCTTGGGCAGGTGCTGATGGGGTTGGAGATAATCTTTCCCCATCTTCCTGTTTTATTCACCAGGTTGTGCTCCTCAGAGATGTGTTGGCTGTACCTATCCCTGTGCACTTCCAGCCCAGTTCCCAGTGATATCTACTGCTGCCCAAATTGCCATCAGCTCTAGGAGGCTGAAGTTAGCTAAGAGCACTGCAAAAGTTCTCTGAAACTTTATGCAGCTCCAAATATACTCAGAGAGCCAATGCCGTGTTTTCCTCGTTAATGTGGTACATGAAGGTAGCAGAGTCCTGCTCAGGAGACAGGGAAGATAAGCTCGAGTTCCTTCAATAGGAACAGAGTCACACTGCAACCATGTTCTCCACTGCACATATTAGGACATCACCAATGAGCCTTTTTCCTTCAGTTTCAACAGACTTTGTACCTGTCCCACCCGGGCAACAAGAACTTGCCCTGGTCTTGTTCTACATAGCTCAAGTATCGTTCTAACCCTGCCACCGTAGTGAATGACTGCCACGCCCCTCAATGATTCCTTGACATTCATCCTGTCCTTAGAAGACTGGGGGACACACTGGGCTGTGAAGGAGGGCTGGCTTCCTCTCAGCATCCTGGGATGCCCCTCCCTGCGTATTTCTTAGTGTGACGTTTCCATAGAAAGCCTCCACCTCACCAACTCGTTATGTTTTTGTATCTTGGAAAGAACGAGAGCTCCCCTGTCCCCACTCGTTTGTTTGCTATGGCTGATTTAGTCAAATGCCAATGCCCCAAGTACTCAACTAGCTCATGGAAACCCATGGCCCTCGGTTTGTCATCCGAGTTTCTGAGCACAGCAACTGGCACGTAAGCGAAGGACCGATATACCGGAAGTTCTTCCCAAGCTCACGGGGTCGAGGACTGGGCAGAGCACTTCTGGGCTGCCTACAGAATGAGACGCCACAGATTCAGGCTCTTCTAACCCCGAAGGAATCTTTTTAAGTGACCCATTAGAAACTAACCCGTAACTCAAAGTATAATAAAGCAGGCAGCGAGCCGAGCAGTCTCTCCCCTCCCACTCTGGGCTTGAGTTGTTTCTGCAAGTCAGTGACTGGACTCCAGGCACCTTAGGTGGAGAATTTCCCAGGAAAAAAGCCAGAGGAGACAAATATTATGGAATGTGCTACTAATTCTATTTCACACTTTAGTTTTAGGCAAGGTATTGATAGGTAAGGTAGCAGGTTCACCAGGCACCAAGTTCAGAGTAAATCTTTTAAGAAAAAATGTCAGTAAAAGAGTAGGCCAGGTGGTAAGCTGATTAGCACTGCCTCATTTCTCGGGGTCAGGTCCATGCAGGGGGACTACCATGCCCTGT